>BMAV01005644.1:900029-953066 GCA_019973955.1 Trichonephila inaurata madagascariensis | reverse complement strand
CAGGTCCGAACGCCTTTGATTTTTTTCAATGCATTTTATTCCTATAATTAGTTTTATTAGTTGATGCTAATTGTTTATTCAATAATTTATTTTTTACTGTTTTTTGTTCCCGACAATCTTGGATAAAATGAAAAGATTATGTTTGGCGGCATATTGGGGTATGATACGAGAATGATGGAGTTTCAAGCCCTGCCCCTTCAAAAATTCCTATGTAGGCCACTGATTGAGTTAAATACTAAAATTGTAACAGTAACACTAAGACTATTTTTGTTCTTGTCTATATTAAGGTTAAAAATGCCACCCATCTGATATTGTGGTGAGCGAAGCTGACTGCTGTGCCGTAGGGTCTAGGTTCGAATCCCGGAGAAGGCTTGGATTTTTGAAAAGGTATAGTGCTTTTACGGCATGAGGGTACTCTAAATAGCCGTCGAGCTGCAAGTCCTCTCGTGAGGTTGGTGGAAGAGGAAGAGAGGGAGAGGCACCTGACTGACCCTAGGGTGTTCTCTGTCAAAATTGGGGTGGAAACGAGCCAAAACGTACTGTCACCTGCATGGTGCTCAAGGCTACGGCTAACGACAGGCGTCACTTAGCCCTTTACTATGATGAATTTCGTGGGCCTCGATTTGGCACATGCCGATGAAGTGGCATTAGTAACAAGAACAGGTTAAAAATAAAAATTATTGTGTGTGTGGAATATATTAAGAGCTATTGTTACGCAATATTGATGAATTAAATATACTGAAGTGTGTCAATGAATTAGGGATAGCAAGGGCTATGAACATTATGTAGCGCTGCGCATCATTTATGCGCAAGTGAGGGCGCTGTGGTAACTGCATATATAACGTGTATTGTGGTTGTTCTGAATTAGTTGTTGTAATTGCCAGTATGAGTAAACTACCTGATTTAGACGCCTTCGATCGTGAATAAATCGTAGGTGCGCGACGCACGAGCCATTCAATTTCCAAACTCGTCAGACAACTAGGATTTTCAAGGTCGGCAGTGTCAAGAGTATACCAAGAATACATGGATGGTGGACAAAAAACTAGTGATCGGTCAAACTGCAAGGGACAATTAACCTTGGCAGTGCGTGGTGAGAGACGGCTCAGGCGTGTTGTACGTAGCCAGCGAAGCCCAACATTAGCTCAAATTACCACCCAGTTGAATGACGATGCCAGTCGTACACTCAGTAAACGGACTGTGCAACGCTAACTTCACTGTATGGGTTTCGGTAGCCACTGACCTACGAGAGTACCATTGCTCAATGCTCGTCATCGGATTGCACGTCTTGCTTGGACAGGAGAGCGCAGAGACAGAAGTGTAGAGGACTGGTAATGAGGGGCATGGAGTGATGAGTCTTCGATTCCTACTACTTAAAGCGGACGGGAGGCTGAGAATATAGTGTGAGGCTCATGAAGTCATGGATCCTGCATGCCAGGTTGGAACTGACCATTGGCATGGTGGCTCAATCATGGTCTGGGGGGATTTTTTGTGGCACTGTTTGAGACTTATGGTGCTTGTAATGACCCCCCCCCCCCTCTATGCAATTCGGCACGTAGAGTTGCTGGGTGATCACCTCCATCCGTTTATGTGTTCTGTTATGCACACGGTGATGGAGTTTTCCAGCAAGCCAACTGTACCTCTCACAAGTCCCGGTTGGTTACTGGCTGGTTGAAGAAGCATTCTTCTGACTTTTCTGTCATAAATTGGTCACCTAGAAGCCCAGACTTAAATCCTATTGAGCATCTTTGGAATGTTTTGGAACAAGGCGTGAAAGGCCATCACCCAGCACCAACGAACCTTACTGAATTTTGGACAGCTTTAGCTAATATTTCGCAAGTCATTCCCGTGGAACATTTCCAGAAACTTGTTGAATCTATGACTCATCGTATGGCGGCCGTTATCAAGGCCATAGGAGGCCCAACTCGGTACTAGGTGGGTATCCCTAATTCAGTGGCACTTCAGTGTATGTAGGTAATTAAAGTAGATAATACTTGGAAATGTGAATATTTACTATATAATCTTTAATAGCAAACTATTAATCTACAAATAAAAATTTAATCCATGCAATTTAGATTTTCCTTATACAGATAACTGTTAATAAAACTAAACGTGTATTTTTTATTTTTACAGTATTTAATAAAACTTTTATAACATATATATTACTTTTCCAGTGAGATACATCGAAAATATTGAAGTTAAATTCATCTCTTTCGTCATAAATATTAATGCTGGTTGTTTTATCTTTTAATTGTACTTCAGTATCTAGAAATTTAGCTTGAAAGTTGCTATATATATATATACTTCTTAAATTTTATCTATCTAGAAAAAAAATCCTAGAACAAAAATTACAGATAAGTTCTAAAACTTTAACCCTAGTTACAATTTATGTCTCAAAATTAAACTTTTGTATTGTATAAAAACACGTTTCAATTTCTTAGATGAAGAGCGTAACAATTTCTCTCCTTATATAACATTTAACGAAATACTTGAACGAACGCAGTACAGCAATTTCCGTGCCAATCGATCTGCTTTAAAGCAGAAATGTTCAACGACAGAAAAAATAAGGTTGCAGGAAAAAGCATTAGTAATAAAATAAAATAAAATAAAATTCCAATTCTCTTTCTCGCAGAAAGAGCGGAGGAAATTATTTCCAATTCTCAGACTTCTCATTTCTCAAGAAAGAGGATTTTTAAAAGAGCTATTACACGTCTTTCAACTCTCTAGTGATTATAGAACTTTACCCCTCTTGTTTTCAAACGGAGACTCTCTTAGAACTATGTATCATTGTGTTACTTCCGAAACAGAGTTCAAATTTAAAAATAAAATACTCACTTCGAAAGCGAAGGAGGCTGTTTTTAGTGTCAATATTTCAAAAGCGAATAGATGAAGGAGCGTAAACGTGTCATTTCTGGTTTTCTATGACGAATCAAATTTTTCACGCCGTCTCAAAATTCGACATAACGATAGTGGTGCGCTGAGGATCTATGAATCTTCCATCTTTTCATGTCGTTTTGAAAATATCGTCGATCAAATTTGCTTTGCCGAGAGTCCCAGACGGAGCATGGTGAATATTTGTGAATAGGGGGTGAATCATAAGATTCGTTTTAACTGTAGACTCGAAGGGGGAATGTCGATAAAACAATTCCCTTTCTTTGCCCTTGTGTTTTAAACCCATTATTACCCTTTAAAATAAAAGGGGAAGGATGGGGTGAGAAATTCTCTATTTTAGTCAAAAAGAACAATAAGTATAAGCTATTACAATGCGATTGCTTAAAAATATTAATATTTAAAATTATCTTTAGCTAAGTAAAAAATATTGTGATGCAAAAATTATTACTATTCTTTGCTCATGTATTTTAGAAATTTCAATACATACATATGAACATAAAACTGTTCAAATCAAATAAATTAATTCTATGTTAACAACTTTAAGTATACAATGTGCCCTCTAAAGTTCTTTGTCACCCCCAATAATTTAAGAACGGCAAGAGTTATAGTCATAAAAGTAGCGTCTAGGTATAGTAAAGTTGCCATGCGCTTAAAGAAAAAAAAAAAAAAATAGCTTACAGCGCTACCTGTCGGATAAATTTAGAGTTAGTGTTCTTATCTCAAAACAGTATGAGATACATGAAAAAAATCAATTAGAAAGTTGCTCAGCATCTTCGATCAAGTAAAAGAAGATACCTTTCGTAAAGTAATGTTAAAAATAGAAAACGTAAAATGCATATTTATTTGGTTCGTAACCCAAAATTGATTGGTGCAACTTCATTAATTATAAATCACCTGGAGGTCAAGCTAGCGTTTCTTGCCGACATCATATGGACGAAGGAGGCATGCTTTGCACGTAATACTATGCTCAATAAGCAGAACCTGAATTTCTGGTCACTGAATAACCATAGATGTGCTGTCGAATTTCAACATCAAGTTCACTGGTCGATAAATGTCTGGTGTGGTGTATTCAAAAACAGACTGATTGGTCCTGAATTTTATGAGGGCATGTTAACTGGATTCCGATGCTTGTCATTATTGAAATACGTACTACCTAATAAATCGTTGAGTGCCCACCAGAATGTATGATTCCAACACGACGACGACCCACCGAACAAGGTAGCACGTGTCACACAATACATTCGAGACACATTCCTCCAACCAGTCATTAGATATGGTTGTTGCGTTGAATGGCCTGCATGGTTACCTGACCTGAACCCATTGGACTTTTTTCTATAGGGATATGTCAAATAAAGAGTGTATGCACCCCCTTCATCAACACTGCAGGAACTTCGAAACCGTATTATGGACGCTTGTGCGAGCATGTCGTGTGTGATGTTGAAGAAAATGCAAACCACAGTGTCCAGATGTGTATATTGTTGTAGAAGGATACCATTTTGAGCATGACAGACTGATGAGCCTCATTTCCAGAAAGTGCATTTTTATTCAACGTGATTAAACACATGTGTGCTTTGTACTTTTAATTTGTAACATTTCTGAGAGCAAGATGTGACGGCTCACGCGTCCTTTCTCTAACATAACCTCTGTGTCCTTTGACGGCCACGATTAATGGCAAATCTTTTCCAACCCAAATCCAAGAAGTGAAACGAAAGATAGATGCAAATAAGATAACCTTTAAAAGGACAGATGTTTTAGTAAGCGCGATGGCAATTTAGAGAAAGTTCAGTTCAGAAAGGATAGAAGTGTAAATTGACGGCTTACCTAAGAATCACGGAAATCTCGCCTTTCATTCAAGGTACATACCATTGTACGCCAGCCTAGAGGAATATCTGAAGTGGATTGGACCGTTGCTTAGATTTCAAGGTAGGAAGATTATATTCTGAATGCGAATATATTATTAGGATTGAGAGTAGGCGGATATAATATAATTATATAGATAAGTGATCCAATTGCGCGATCTGTGTTAACTACGGCTACGTGTTTTGGTTTATTCTCACTTAATATAAGTTTGTTCGATATATAAGTAATTTAAGTTAAACTCTTAATAAAAGTCATATTAAGAATTCTAAAATGTCTCTTCATTTCGAGATTCCCACACCTCTAACTTACGCTGAAACCCCACGATATGGTCTACAAAGATCGACCATATCACAAAGATAAGGGGTTTTTTGGGGTTTTTTTTGTAATATATCGATGATTCTAAGCAATTCTGTAATTGATTTTTTTCATGTATATTGCACTTTTTTGAAATAAGAACGCTAACTTCAAATTTATCCTCCAGGCGGCGCTGTAATCTGACTTTTTTTTGTAGCGCAGGGCAACTTTACTATACCTAGACCCCACTTTCATGGCTGTAGCTCTTGTTGTTCATAAATTATTGCGGTGACAACGGACTTTAGCGAGTACACTGTATATCTTTTCCTTCTATTATAATACACAGTTTAGTGACATTTTTGTGGTCACCACTTACTTCTGACGTCGACGATAAATAACCAATTACAGAAGGCAAGTGGCAGCACAGTGCAGTTGATCTTATATAAAGGGTGCATGAGGGCTTCGGAAAACATTGGAATCGTTGGCGTAATGCAAAAAAGGAGCGATTTATTCGCCGTCCAGAGGAGCATGATCATTGGTTTTCGGGCCAAGGGTGGAAGCATTTCTGAAACGGCCAAGTTTGTGAACTGTTTGAGGGCCACCGTAGTAAAAGTACACCGTCCATGGCCAAATGGGACTGTCCTAAATCATCGACGTGGCAGATGTGGTGCACCATGCGTCATAGATGACAGATGTGAACTACGGCTGTGGAGATGCGTTCGGGCGAATAGACGTGCTACCGTTGAGCAACTGACCACCCAGATGAATCAAGGGGCTACCAACAGTGTCTCCCAAACTACTAATCAGCGAACGTTGCTGCATCTGGACCTCCGAAGCAGACGCCTGGCTTATGCACTTATGCTGACTGCTATTCATCGGCAACGCGAAGGATTGAATTTGCACGCCAGTACCACAACTAGACGTCCACTGAGAGGAGACAGGTAGCATTTTTCGATGAATCACGTTTTATTCTCCATCTGATAGATGTACGTTGGCGTATACGGTGTGAAACCTCTGAAAGCAAACACCTTGCAACCATTGCCGGAATGGTCCAAGCTGGAGGCGGGAGCATTATGGTTGAGGGAATGTTTCCCTGGCATTCTCTGGGTTCACTCATGATTGTGGAAGGCATGATGAATCAATACAAGTACGCATCTGTCTTAGAGGACTATGTCTACCCCTACATGCGCATATTGTTTTTCCTCAGGAGGAGGGCATCTGCCAGCAGGACAATGCGAAGTGTCATACAGCTGACAGTGTACGTGTGTGGTTCGAAGAGCACCAGGATGAGATTAACGTTCTCTTCTGGCCAGCAAACTCACCTGACTTAAGCCCAATCAAGAATCTGTGGAACCATCTCGTTCGGGTTGTTCGCGCCATGGATCCTCACCCGCATAATCTAGCGCAGCTGTCCACGGCACTAGAGTCGGCATGGCTCGACATCCCAGTGAACATCTTCAGGAACCTAATTGACTCTCTTCCTGCACGTCTCGCAGCAGTCCGCTCTGCGAAAGGGGGTTATTCTGGCTTTTGACAGGTGGTCACATTAATGTGACTGGACTGTGTGTATTAATCAGTAAATAAGACGAGATATTTCTTTAAGTTATGGTTCGAAACGTTAACTCAAATCTATTATTATAATTATTACACACGGGGGGTTAAGACTCGTTTGAATGCAGCTGGATATAAAATCCAATACCTGAGGTTCAAATTAATTTTTTTAACCTAACCTTTCATAAAAATATATATATCAGAAAAGATGTCGGCAAATTATGGAACTCGTGCCAGATTTGATATGTTGTACAATTCTCACTGGCACTCGAGAAATTTGTTGATTTCTGAGGGGATGGAAGTTCATAATTTTTCAATGGAGCTTATTGAACTAACTTCTTCAGAATTATGGAGGGCATAACTTACAGCATTAAGAAAAATCTGATAGACAGGTAACAATAAATCGACAACTATTTTAAATTGTTGGCTGTGATTGGCAGGGATGTTTAATTTTTTGAAGACTATTGCATGTGTCTGCTTTCCACTTTTGATTCTACATAACTATGTGAACAAATCTTTTCTCATATTTAAAATATTTCGAGTCCTCTAAGAAGTTGTTTAACAAATGAACATTCAGAATCGTGTCAAACTGAAAGTCCTAAATTGTATCCCTAATATTGCAACATGAAGTAGAGCGGTGCAAGGACAAGGTTTGCATTAAAATATTTTTTTTAACTTGATTGAAGGAATATTTATATTTTTTTTATTTATTTTAATAAACTTGTTAAAAGACATATTATTCCCACAATATATTTACAATTTTAATTTATTTACGTTGAAGAAATAGTTAAATTCTTTGTTTTGTGTTTTTTTACGTTAATATATATATTTAAAGAATGCAAAGTTAAAATATAATAAATCTCTAAATATGTGTTTTTGACCTCTACTGCTCCTAAGGGAATCGAATTGTTTCATATATTTCCTACTGTCAAGCATTCCGAGTCATATTGCTAGATTGGTTTGGCACACAACAGCTAAATTTGCCGATCCGTCTAATAGAAGATTCTTTACAAACAAAATTATTAATTTTAAGGCTTATACACTGCTGACGACACAAAATGCAACACCCTGAAGGAAACATGCAAACCATGTGAAAGTTACATCGTGCTTTGGTGGCGATGAAATATGCAAATTATAAGCATTATAGAGCAGACACACATTACGGCCGACAGTATCACCACCCGCAAAGTTCTATATAAGGGAAGAATAGATTGGCGATTTGAAGTATGGCAATGCTTTTTACGTGGTACATTGACGCTTGTGGAAGACATTGAGCGTCTTTTGACCAAGTTTCTGAATTTGACCGAGGAAGAATAGTAGCCTATAGGAATTGCGGATTATCCTTCATAGAAAGCGGTCAGCGAGTTAGACGAAACCAAGCAACTGTGATGCGGATTTGTCATCGCTGAATTCAGGAGGAAACGATGGACCAACGGGGCTGATCACACTCACCTCGTTGTACCACTGACCATGATGACAGGTGGATTGTGAGCATGACAGTGATGGATCACGCAGCCACATCATGAACAATAGCACAACAGATTTAGTCTGTTACGCTTCATTCGGTGTCCACTCGTACCATTTGACGCCGTTTCCAACATAATGAAATGTCCGCAAGGCGTCCATTGCTTCGTTTACCTTTGACTGGAAACTACAGACGTTTGCGCCGCCAATAGTGCGATGAGCGTCGGACATGGACAACGACATAGTGTTTACTGACGAATCCCGCTTCTGAATGCAACATCACGATGGCCGAATTCGAGTTTGGAGACACCATGGTGAGAGGCTGCTTAACTTATGCATTGTTACACTGGTCCTGCACCCGGTGTCATGGTTTGGGATGGTATTAGATTTCACTGCCGCACTCTTCTAGTACGCATTCCCGGTACACTGAACAGCTAGCGCTACATTTATGAAATGTGGGAGCCCGTAGTTTTCCTATACATTCAGCGTTTGCTATATTCCAACTCGATAATGCGCGATCACACGTGGCATGCAACGTTCAAGAGTTCTTCTTTAAGCATCAGATTGATTTGCTTCTCCTTGGCCTGTTTGTTCTCCCCATCCAAGGCAATCAAAAACGTGTGTCCATGCTTGAACAACGACTGACCCGGGATACATCACCCGCTTCAACACCAGACCAACTTTGGCAATATCTGGAAGCCACATGGACTGCTGTACCCCAAAGATACATCCAAAGCCACTGATTCTATTCCGAGGCGTTAGGCAGTGGTTATAGCCAACGATGGTGGTTACAGTAACTACTAATTTTGTCATCCTCCACACGTCACAAGAGGCTATAATTTAAATCGTTGTACAACATGTTATCTGCCAAACAAATTTCGCTGTGATATCTCTGAACCTTCTTGGTGTTGCATTTTGTGTGGCCAGCAGTGTACATATAAAAAGAGAGAGAGATTAATGTACTCACTATAATTCCAAATCAGTATTAAACCATAGGGAAGAAAATAGCAAGACAGTGTACAAGACACAATAGAATAGCCACAGTATCACAATAACAAACTCTTAAGCACAGGTCTAAAATTGCAGGATTGTTTCAAGCGCCAACCTTTGCCTACATTACTGGGCTAAAATTATCTGTACATAAATGCATTATTTGAAACCCTAAACTTATTGATTGCTTACGGATTTGTGAATAACTTATCACAATTATTTGGAATTTACGAGTTTAATTTTAATTAATAATTTAATCGGATTTTAATTTAAAATTACGAGTTAATCAGAATTTTGAGTTTATGTAGCCTTAATTTTGAATTTTTATGGGGTAGTAATTGAATTTCAGCTAAAGTAACTGTGATACCTCAAGTACTTGAAAAATAGTTCATTTCACTGGGCTCAGGTGGGTAAATACTCAAGAGAGAGGGCTGGGTTAAAGTATTTGTGTGCGAAACGTGGCCCCTTTTGGCACGCTATGAGATAATTAGAGTGTCGGGCTCCGTGGACATAAAAAAGAATTAGATATTTATGAGAAAAAACTGTACGAGTAAAATATCAGCATTTAAAAGTATATCATATTGTACCAAATTCTTCTAATGTATGGGTGTACCTAAATATATTGTATCAACAGATAAATATTAATATTTGCGTACGCATCTATTTGTGTACTCATTTGCAAGTTTGAAAGTCACAAAATAAATTTATGAAAAATAAGTAGTTTTAGTTGGTATAAGACACTGATATTTTATTTAAATTGATTTGGCCCCTTAAAGCTCAAGTGTGCTTAAGTTTGAACTCATTTATTAATTTGATTTTTGAAAATTGGAGATAGATCACAGTTTAAATATTATTGACACACCTAAAAACTGTAGCATTCTTCCAGATTTTGGAAAATATAATTTATTATTATTCAACCAACACCAATTAGATTGCTGTACCAATAAGAATTAATACGTGATTGACTAATTCACCACTTCTATTTTAATAGTAACAAGCGGAAAACAAATGGCTCAAATGATTACGAAATTTATAGCGACCTACTATGAAGAAAAAACTGATACAGAAACGAACCGAAATAATTATTTAAGGTATCCAAACACGTTGAAATTAAACAAATTCGGCTGATAACTCAAAAAGCTATAAAAATTTTTGAACCTGATATTTATGTTATTTTTAGAGAATGTACTAAAATGTGTGTTTCTTTATTGTATGAATAGTTTTTGAGTTATAGCTTGATTTTCAAATAATGATCTCATAAGAGATGCCACATTTCTTATAATGTTTACTCAATCAGCTCTAAAATTTTCAAATTTTAATGAAACATTAAAATTTTAGTGCACACACATTTTCTAGATAAATCATCTAATTTGTGTGTTTTAGTGTAATACTTTTACTAATATAAATTTATTAGTTTTTTCTCCAATTGCTTTGAAGTTTATCAAAAATATTGCTAAAATTTCACTTATAATTGTGATTTTTGTAAAATTTAGGCAATTCATTTTAAATATTGTTGGTTAAATATTAGTATTTATTGCTATTGAGTCCTAAAAAAGCCTTTATAATGTTTAAATATGCTTTTTTGTTAAAATGTACTCCGAACGTGTTCGGATACCTTAAGAGCACACATTACCCTAAAAATCACCAAAATATCGGATTTTTTTAAAAAAAAAAATGCCTCATTTTAATTATGTGTACAAGATTTCATTGCTTTAGCCAATCAATCATTTAACTTTTTTTTAACAGCATGTTGAAGCAAAAACCGAAACTAGAATACGTGACGTCTGCATTTCTCGCAGAAGCTATCAAATTTAAACTGTTTTTTCTCCACCTTTCATTTTTCATGATGTTAATGTACTCAAAACACTAAGGTTTTTTTTTTTTTTTTTGTAATCAGTATAAAGTTTTAAAAAATTTTCTTGTAATTTTGTTTAATAATTTTGACAATTCTGCTTATAGAATAACGATTAAGATGAACAGTTTCTTTTTTCTTTTTCTTTTTTTTTGTTTAAATCCACAAAATTAGACATAATTGTTTTTTATAGTTTCATTCCATTTAATTTTAACTTATTTACTTTTTGATATATGTTATGTTAGGATTGATTTTGCTTTTAAAATACTTAATACAACTTGAATTATATTATACACACAAAAATAAATATATTTTTACTCTTACATTTATTTTACTGGCCTTTAAAGTTTTAAATGGCTTTTTCTTAGGTTTTCATTTTTCACGATAATAATGTATTCAAAATGTTGAGGCGTTTTTTAGTTTAGGCTAAGCTAATTTTTTACTGTTTTTCAAAGAGTTTGACACGAAAAAAATTGTAAAAATGAAAGCATCACTCCTAATACCAATCTCATGCACAGAATTTTGAGAAACACTTCTAAGAATATTAGAAAAAAATTGTTCAAAACTATTAAAGTTTTTATAAAAATAGTTAAAATTTTAAAATGTTTTTAAATTTTATATTTTTTAAAAGTGTAAAATAATTGTTTGTTTAAAATGATGTTCTTCTCTGAAATATATATTTCATTTGTGTTCAAATAGGGAACGTGTAAACATTTTCATAAAAATATATAAATAAGAAAAATTAGGAACAGGATACCACATCCCCTCAAAATTTAGGGATGAAATCATAGTGGTAGGATCGAGATGGCTTTTTTTTAAAAAAAATAGGTGTTATAGTAAATATTTATAGTTAAACATTCGTTACATAACATGTTCAGAAAAGGAATTTATTCCTTTTAAAATTTCAAAACTTCTCCTAATAACTAGACGACTTTTATCATGTTCAGCAGGTAAGAGCTAATAGAATTCTTTAAAAAGTCATTTAATGATATTCATTATTAACTAAAAAACTAAACTTTAAAAACTGTGGCTTCCTGTGATATTTAAACGGCTTTTTACAGAGTCTTTTTTCGTGAAATGTTTTTTCAATAATGCATCGTTATTGTTGCAGTTATCAGTGTTTGAAGAGACAACAAAGCGAGTTGCGGCTCTTCAATGTGTATTTCTCCACAGAGCCATTTCGTTTGAAGATGGCACTCAAGTTCGAGCTTCCGAATTCGATAACTGTTCCTTAAATACTTGATGAATGGATTCAAGTTCTCCCACCATCTCTTTCTATCCGCCTAGTCTATAAAGGAAAACATTTCATTCTAAAGGCGGCACTTCTGTTAGCCTTTCTTTTCCAGAAGTGGAAGAAAAAAAATAAAAGATCTGAAACATACATTGGATGACCATCCTCTAATTGAACGCAGGCATAAGCGAAAAAACCAATTTCTCCCGATCAACATCCATTAGAAGAAGGTTCTCTTTGAAGCGGTTGAAACGACAGAATGGCCAACTGCACATCGCTTAAAAGACATTACCTATGTTACCTTCGCTCCTCCTGTCCTGGGGGTACTATAGTACAAAAATGAAGCCACTTTCTTTAGGTACCGATCCTTTAAAGTCTTCGCGAATGGTCTTTAGAGGTCAAAAAATATTGTTCGAGGAAAATAGAACTCTGTTCCATAGAGTAATGTGTGGGTATGTATTTTTTAATTTTTTGTTAGGAATTTCATCTATATTGATGAATTATCAAATAATATTTGGACTTAAGATTTCGTAGTATTTCTACTTTTCTTTTAAATTTCATTTAACTTTTTTTAATTAATAGTTTTGAGCTTAATGAAAATTAAAGTCTCTGAAACTGGTCGTAATTTTTAAAGTCACTTTGCATTCTGAATAGTTCCCCCTCCCCCCGTTTTCTGTTCGATTGAATATCATATATAAAAGTTGATTACGAATAAGGAAGGTTGATTAAATTAACTGCCGAGAGAAAAAAAAATTGCATACATATTCGCAAAACTAAATCCTGATCACTTACTTAAAATCTTAAATTATTAGTAAACAATATTTTGGAGAGGACAATCTTTCTAATACCGATAGAGTAATATCTAGTATTTCTAAAATACTTTTTATTATAGTTTTTTAATAGTTATACTGCCATGTATGTTTCAGGGATTGCTTTGAAAGCCATTGTTCAAAGTTAAGTAAAATATCCGTTGAATTCTGTAGAATTTTTTTTTATTTCAGTACAACATGAATTAATAATTTTCGAAGTAATGTTACATTAGCTTTTTTTAGCTTAAAAATATGTTTGGGGGGGGGGGGTTATAAGCAAACAGAATAATATGGACTATTTTAGTTAAAAATTATAATTTTTTGACATTGAGTATTCATATAATATCCATATTAAAATATCAGCCCTCTAACAAAATATATTTTTTAAAATATTTGATCGTATTAAATTAAGTCATTCATGTTTAAGATTCAATAAGGTTTAAGTTTTACCTTTACGGTACATGAATTTGTTCTTCAATGATTATTTTTATAATTAATATAAAATATTTGGAAGAGTTAAATTTATTTTTATATACTTAGATAACCTTTTTGAAAATATTAAGTTCATATTTTCAAAAGTTTACTGTATTGCTTTTTATTTTTCTCGTTTAATCTTGTTTTTGAAGGATTTAAATGTATTCTTTTGTTCATTGTGATGTATTTCAGCAATTAGTTTATTTCCCTTTTTGATGCTTAATTTAATTTAAAATCAAATCTAACAAAAGGATACTTACTTTGCCCTTAATTATGAAAATAAATAAGAAATAGCGTTGAAACAAATCTTTGATTAGCTTCGCGTGGTGAAAAAAAAATAGGGATAGTTTAATTAATTAAGAAATATGAAAAACTCAGACGAATCAAATTTGAATTAATTTATCTTAAAATATTTTTATCTGGATAAATTTAATGACAATACTGTATGTAATCGATTTTTTCAGAACTTAGGATATTTAGCCCCTCAGGATTAATTGTTCACACTACCTCTGTTACTTATCTTTCTCGTAACAAAAAGTGCGAGACTGTAATTTACAAAAAAAAATACTTATAATACACGGAAGTGATGCTTGGACAAAAAATTTCTGTTATTACTTTGTATTTTTATTAATGTTAACTGATCTGTAAAAATAATTATTTTCTCGAAAGTAAAAACTGAATTCAAATAAAAAGCACATATTTATTTATGTAAAAAGGTAACTTCCTTTTAAATTGTATTATTAATTCTCAAAAAAATAAAATTGGGGAGTTTGGGGCTGTTTTTCATGCATTTAAGAAATTTTTAAGATATATCAATAATCCTTTTAAAAGAGTAAATTTCTAAAAATTTATTTATAAGAATGAGTAAAATATTGCAAATATTTTTAAATTATAGAAAAAATTTTAATTAAATTTTATCAAATATTGTAATTAATGAAAAACTAATAAATAATGCATCTGGATTTTAATCGTTAAATTTGGAAAAACTGGTTATGCAGAATTTATCTACTTAAAATCTTTCAATATTACAAATGTTTTTTTTTTGAGATTTGAAACATTTTTACATTAAATTTATGCTTTAAATTTTTTTTTAGGTGTTTTCATGCTTTCAAATTATATTTTAAAGGAAGAAATAACAACTTAATCTTAAGTCTTGGACCTTTTGGAGAGAAGGGAGGGAGGTGATTTCAATATATTACATATACCATATTTATTTTCTTAGTTCATCATATTATGTTTAAAAATAAATATAATTTCTAAATTACTTTGCATTATATTTATTTAGAAATAAAAATGAATTCACATGATTTGAAATATGAGTATTATGAAAAGCAAAGCACATCAAATTGACATGAAATTTCTTCCCAAAGCAATTTCCTTGGATTCTTTTTGCATCTTTAAGCAATGAAGCTACGAAAAGAACATTTGAATAAAAAAGACGAAATTTAAAATAAAAACATCATTAACCAAATAAAGATATCAATTCCATCCTCTCTATTAAATTACATATTTTAAGTATGCATATTTAAACCCGTAACAACACTGTAATTGAAGGCGGATCCAACAAGCTTTTCTTCAGCGCCCATCATTGTACGCCGATTATTGTAAATTACATGTATTGGATGACAAATGTATGTTAAAATTGAGCAAGGAACACAATTTGTCTCCCACCCCATCTCTTTTAATCCACTAATATCTGGTATAAAGGACCTTGAACGTAGTGAATACTATTTTCTGAGATCTTTTCGTCGTTATACTGTTGCCCATAAGCAATTCACTTATGTTCTTCTTTCCGGGGGAGATTTTTTTTTTCCCCTTTAACAATCAACTCCTTATGAAACAGTTCAGAGCCATCGAGTCCTTTAAAAAGGAAACATATTCCATTCCTAATAAGCTAATGTTATCGTTTTCCAGCCCTTTTTCTACAGTAACTGTTGAAGGTAATTGCGAAGATTCCTTTTGTAACTAGCCCCTGCTGACCTTTTGGCTGGTGCAGTGGTCATTTATTGGTTACGAGCTACGTCCCGCCCCCTTCTTACCTGACCACCTACGAGGGGAGAGGATCCAGATGGTTTGGACGTGCGTGACTGAGGCCCAAGCGGCCATAATCAGAGGAGTGGTTGGGAGGCTTTTACCTCAAGTGCCCTACTCATAATGAAAGCAACAACTTTTAGGAAGTAGCGTCTTCCCAGTTAAAGCCAATTGTTCTTGTAATGATCAAAGTAATGAGAAGAGCCGTTTAGGACTCCGGCAAGGATACTTTCTTTCTTTTGCTTTGGCCAGAAAAGATGCTTTAATAAGTAAATAAATAAGACCTGTCAAATAATTAATTCCTTTTTTCGAGTCTTTGGATTCCAATGACGCCTTTCTTCCGAATTCGCGATTTTATTTTTTCATTATTATTTTTTTTTACAGTGAAACGGAAAGCTACCTTTTCACCATCTCTTGAAAATTATGGCCCTTATTAATGTGACGCTTTTCTTTTACAGCCCTGTAAAAAGAGATTGAGTTATAAAGCAATCGAAGAAAAGTACTGTAATGGAAGTTGTTAACGTAAAAAGGCCAGAGAGCCTCGGTTTAGGGACGCGCAAAACTCGAGCATAGGTTTTGGGCTAAATATTATTAAAGTAATTTTGATTTTTGTGGTTGTTACATAATATAACGGAATATATTTACTACATTTTCTTTTTGTGTATGCTTACGTACACAATCTTTCCTTAATACATGTTATTATTCCGATCACATAATACATTTGAGTATTTCTAACTTATTTTAAAAAGAGATGTTTTCCCTTGGAAGGAAAAAAGATGTGAGTTATTTAAGCTTTATTCTAACTCATTGAAAATTAGCTTGGATCTATTTTTTAATAAACAATAATAAGTTGTCATTAGGATAGTGGGAAAAGATGAACTTGTTCAAAGTTATGTGTAAAAATATGCAAGAGTGACATATATGTACGTATGGTTAAGAATTAAATGAGCAAGTTTCACTGAAAGCCTTTCAAATTGTTGTTTAAAAATGAAGCATATTGGATGTTTTCGTTATTCATGAACTATAAGAGTTCAAAGTAAATTTCAATATTTGAATTTTTTATTTATATATATTTTTATTTGTTTATTTATTTTTTGTTTGTTTGCGAGACAGTTCTTGTGGTTGTTTTCTTTGTATAGCTTAATTTTTTATTTGAATAATTGTTCAGTGGATGAAAGATAGAAAATCATGTAGCAAAACCCTCAATAAAGTTGAAGTAAAACGTTAACGACCCTTAAAATAATATTGCCCCAATCTTTCTAGAAAAAAAGTTATACAAAAAGAACCTTTATGGGGGAGAGGGTCATAGGATGGTTTTTGTAATGCCATTCAGGGATTCACAAAAAATTGTAACGCATCAGTATTAATAAACTTTTATAATGTTTAATGCTTGAAAAATATAAATCTGAATGTTTTGAGATAAAGTTTTAAGCTTTTTTTATGACCTATTTCAATTTTAAATAAATAAAAAAAACTGTATTTTGACAAAGATTTAACGCGTATCGCTCTTTTTATTCCACGTACTTCTCCTACTTCATAATTTCTATTTATTAAGTAAAAAATTCCCTGAAATTATGAATCGAATAAAGATCAAATGATTTTTACTTTATCGAATGTGTTTAATGTTTAACCATTTAAATCTCGTGAACTTCCATACCGGCTTTGCAAATACTATTTTTTCTTCTTCTTTTGTCTTTTTAACGTGGTTAGGATTACAAACTTCATATAAACATGTATTTCCATTCACCAAATTATTTCGCTCACAAAACATCTTTAATTGCATAATTCTTGAAAATATTTTTATTTATATTTAGTTCACAGTTTTCAGCAAACTATTCAGATGATTTCCATACACTCCTGCGAAAAGCTGCAATTCAAAGCAGCAGAATGTGTTGCATTTGAAAAAGAAAGTTTATTAAAAAATAAAATAGTTCTTGTGACCTTTCCGATTGGCATTTGCAAATGGAATTCTTTCATAGACAACACATTTTACCAAGCTAAAACTGTATTTGAGACATAGTTTCTTTTATAACAACTATGTATGAATCATAGTGAAAATGGTATTCATAATGGTTAAAAATTTGATACAGCTTAAACTCATTAAAACAGGAATTCTCAAATGTGTTCTTAAATCTGTGTGCTAATGGCTATTTTCTTTTTTCTCGTCACTGTGATGGTAGATTATTATTTCTTGTTGGCATCATTTTTTTTTTAATTTAAATCATGTAATAACTTTCGAAAGAGAATAGATAAATCTCTTTTTGTGCAATAAATTTAATATTTGACGCTGATGCAAACCTAAATTGCCAGATAGATTCTACAAGTCGTATGTTGGGCGTGTCTAAGCACTTATATGGTTACCGGTCAAGGCTGTGAAAAGAAAAAACAAATGCAGAAACAGAAAACATAGACTGGTTTATTCGCAACATATACCACTCCCCTTTCTAAATAGATCC
This sequence comes from Trichonephila inaurata madagascariensis, assembly GCA_019973955.1. Lineage (NCBI taxonomy): Eukaryota > Metazoa > Arthropoda > Arachnida > Araneae > Nephilidae > Trichonephila > Trichonephila inaurata. The sequence goes on along the minus strand of BMAV01005644.1, from coordinate 935,165 downwards.
ACCAACTGAGCTCTTCATTTTTATTAAATAAATCTTGTTATTTTGTGTGATTACTCCTCATCTTATTATACAAATACATTTTATAAAGCGTAAAATTCGCTTAGAAACGAATACAATTTGGGCGTATCTTTTCATTAAGAGCAATTTGTATTTTTAAATTTCACAAAGATGTGTGTGTACACCTCAATTATCTTATTATTAAAAAAAAATTCAGAGATCAATAGGGTATGTTTATTTGTATAAGAGGAGGTATATAGTGAAAAAGAAAAACTGTAAATCGCGTAAATTTAAAACACCCAAATAATCCTTATTTTTCCCACTTAGAGTTTAATGTCAGTTTGTTTTTGACTCTATATTAAAAACTTTGATTTTATTTCTTAAGTGGCATCGCACTTCAAAGCAACACGAGGGTTATTGGCGACCGACCATGATAAAGTGACGAGGACAATCTGACCCTCTCTCGAAAGTTAAGCACCACGGGAGTCTCTATAGACAGGTGGCTTACCTATGTACTCTTTTCCATTCGATTGGAACTAATTTTTAATTACTTTCCTTTCTCCTTCTTTAATTTTTAAATCAGCTAAGAAAATTTTATGCAATCATTTAAGTTGTCTTGCGAATCCATCTCCTTTGACTTATATATATAATACCGTAGGTCTCAGTCATTTTAACACCAGCTTTAACCTTAGAGATAGACTGCAAAAAAGCAATTTCCACTTTCCATGAACTGAGGAAAGAAGAGTTGTTGATTCAATTCAAGTTCACATAATTTCAACATCTTTACTCTTGGCTATATATGGTATAACTTAAATAGTATATCAAGCTGTTCAGTTAACTTAAAGGGAACATTTTGCATTTTATTAGAGGACATTTAATCAGCTGCTTTTTTCAAAATAACTTATCTATATATGCTATGGGTTAAGAACCTTGTATAATTAATAGTTATAAGCTTTCTAAAGGCCCTAAATTTTTTATGAAAGGATTCAAATTTATGTACTGATTAGTTTTACTATTTTTATACCATTTTTTGTTAGGACTATATTTGATTTCTAATTGTAAATAAATAAAAATTGATAAATTTTATCAAAATTTAACTACATGCTACATATTTGATCTATACAATTTTCATAATCATCATAGTTTTATATAATTAAACTAAAAAAATATGTACAAGTATATTACTAAACTGCATTAATAAACAATACGTTATTGTTTTTAGTGTTAACTTATAAACACACACACACATTATATATATATATATATATATATATATAATATTGCAGTGGCACACAGGAGTTTTTCAAGGGGGGGGGGCCCATATTCTCGTATCCAGCTCAAATACGTTACTCAACGTATTCCTTTGATTTTATCGATTTTCGGGAACAAAAAACAGTAAAAAATTAATTATTGAATAAATTAATGAAATTAATTATAAAAACAAATACTTAATTAAATTTTACGTACTATATAAGCATTTCTCAAACTGTGGAATGCCCTCCCCCCTAGAGGGGCATGATAACCTTACTTGGGGAAAGCGAGCTTATCGAAAATAAGAGATTATTAAAATAAATTATTAATTTAAAGAAGCAAAACAAAATATACATTCTGACATAACAAAAAATAAAATTCCCATCTACACTGATATAATATATACTACTTATAAATGTATTGCAGTAATGCACAATGTATTTGAAAATTAATTTGTCAATACTAACAACATAATATATATCCTATTAACTACTGTATTATAATATAACTTTTATCCTAATATTTAAAAGTAACTTTTTAAAAATATCTATTAATTAAAAATAACATATAGAAAATTTAATTCTTATCTTGATAATTAGTATGGTTCATAATTAAAAGATCGCATTGTAAAAAAGCCTTAGCATCAAAGTATATTATTATTGCATTCAATACATTGATATTGTATGGAGAGGGGATGATAACTATGCTGAAAAATTGGGTCGCAATTATTGAAAGTTTGAATTAATCGAAAAAAAATCAAGGGCTATGGAAGGAAGGGGGTCCAGCCCCGGGAAACCCCCCCCCCCCTCTTTATGTACGGCACTGATATATTGTTATTAAACAAATTGAATTGCACTTAAAAGGTGTAGCTTGAAATTTATTTTATTAATTTAGTTCTTAACGGATCACAAACTGGAGCCAATATGTGGACGGTTCGCTTAAATAAAGGGTTCTAAGGCAAATTATAAAGACTGTAGATTTTTTATCTATATTATATCTAGTTCAGAATTTGTGGTTTTCTTAAAACTTTTTCTAATTCATTTTAATTCCTTGTTTTATGCATTTTGTTGAAATATGTTGTTGCGTGTTTTCAAACAATTTTTACTTTGGAAATGATTATCAAGTGCTTAATTTTGATTTAAAGTTTGAAAAATGCCCGAATGCTCTGGATTCAAATATTAATATATTACAACACTACGTTCATCGTAATTATTATTAGACTTTCCTCGGTTTCCAGATTTTTCACAAATGGACCCAGACATCCAGATGAGGAGAATGGAGGTCATCGTCTTCATCCCACATCCATCCTCTGAGAAATGCTCGATCCTTGAACCCCATTTCATCGTCGCAGCTATATCTTCATTAGTGTCTCACTGTGACGGCGAGTCATTTGCAACCTTTTGTGGGATGGTGGTGAACCTCTGTGGGTCCAGGGCACTACAGGGGGAGATCACCCATTCCGTGATTGCCACTGGGACACTACTGAACGGGGATCACACGTGCCCGTGTGAATCACGTTCATTTCAATCAATAATTTTATTTTACCTTGGAGACTCGGAATTCAATAAATGACAATAAATGCTGCTATGATATCTTACTAGACAGACTTTACGGCATCTACTTGGGTGAATAGAGGGCATTTCTTCAGTAAACATGTCTTTGGCAAAAGAATACATTTTTATTTTATATGTACGTTGAAAGAATTTTTCCGAATACATTGTTTCCCTATTATGCATTTTCATATGATGTATAGGTATTTAAATACAGTATTTTGTCTTTAATATAAGACAATAGACTGTAACAATGTATTTGTATTGTGACCACTGTGGCGAGACCAGGAAACTTTTTTGTGATTGTGTGAACGTACTCTTTCTGAAGCGTGTTTAAGTAGAGATTATCTTCTTAACTATTAATTATTTCAATAACCTATGATTTTTGTTATTCTAATCATTAGAAGAATAAGAGGGTGTTGTCTGGGATTTCCGTGTGAATGCTTCTCTCAGATATTTAAAATACGGCGTTTAGTGGGTCCGACAGGGTTTCTACTTCACAATGTTTCACAAAAGCGTCTTTTATTGCCTTATATAAGCGCAATCTAAACTTATTTTCAGGCATAAACTTTTATTAAAGTAACTTGAAAGGAAGGGTCAAAAGTTAATGATTTATAAATAATTTGTGAACCACAAAATTAAATTTGCTAAGCCCTAGGTAATTCGGTAGCAAATAGGAAAATAAAAATGACAAAATGAATTCAAAGTTTAGTAAATACTGTAAGCAAAATGCTAAATTTCTCCGAATTATTCTAAATTATCGTAACCAATGAGATGAAATACAGTTAAATGTAAATCTGGCTGATCTTCCTTTTTAATCATTTCAAATACGTATAACCATAGAAAGAAAAAAGTGAACAAAGGCAGTATAAGTATGTATCAAATATGACGTCACAATAATATAAATTACTCAAGAAAAATAAACTGACATTTTTAGTTTACACATGGAAATATTTTTACTCTCGTTGCACATATTAAACAATTATTTTTCATTCAAATGGTTTAGTAAAAATAATTTATATAATTGGGAAATCTAATGATTCATCACTTCTTACATCGTACATATGTTTATAAAATATAATCAAGAACAAACAAAACAAATTTTATATCACAATGACAGAAAATATTAGCTAGATGCAAGAAAAAGATTTTTACTTGTTTTCTTTACTTTCTGTGCAGTACAATAGCCATTCAACCAATCATATCATCGAAAAGCTTTGATTGAAATTCAACTAAATATTTTGGTACTTTTGTTCATGGTCTCAAAATAATTCATGTCTTTCCTGTATTGTTAATAATTATATAACCTTATGCATTAACTTTTTCTTACTGATAAAGGAAAGCTATCTGATATCTTACTACGTAAAATCTAAACTCGAGGAAAACAGCAGACTGCTCGCAAAGTCCCTTTGAAATTATTTACCAGCCTATTATGTCTAGGTCTTAAAAGACTCATAAGAAATCAGACTAAGAATTTATAATCATTATTTTATTCACATCAAACCTATTAACAATCTTAGCTTGACAGAAATAAGAAAACGAGTTTCTACTTAGAGTGATTGGAATATGTTAATTATAAACAGGTGAATCAATATGTGTGCAGATTTTGATTACACAGCAACTAGTCTATTTTTAGCGCGCTTTAAGGTTTTTTTATTTTTTATTTTATTACATTACTTCTAAATAACAATATCTCCTATACATGGTATTAAACAAATATATTCTCCTCTATCTAGTCTGTTATCTTTTCTCTCGATTACTTGAGTGAGTGAATATTAACGTCTCCCTATTCAGTTACACAAGGGCTCTTGGCGACGGACCTCGAAATTTTGAGCCATTGTCGAGGACGACACCTGAGCAGGCATCCCCTCTCTTAACTTAAACGTCTTCCCGTTGGTGTGATGTGGGGTGGTGGATTGATTGATTGAATATTAACGTCGCACTGTTCAGCTGCACGAGGGCTTTTGGCGACAGACCACGTAATTTTGAACCATTGTCAAGTGAGGTGGACGACACCTAAGCTGGCACCCCCCCTCTCCTAACTACCACACCAACGGGAGGACGTTTCAGCTCTCGACAGATTTAACATGCATCGCTGCCCTACACGGCGGGTCTTTGGTGGTACTGGGCTCGAACTCATGACAAGACAAGCCACGGTCCGATACCTATACCACTCGGCTACCGCGGCCGCAGGTGTGATGTGGGAGTCCTGAAAGTTTTAACGTGCATCAGTCTTTCTACACAGCAGGTCTCAGCGGCACTCTTGAATTCATGACACGCAAGCCACGAATCTGTGACCTTGACCACTTGATTATTTAGTGAGCAAGCTTACATTAAAAACTCTAGACGGATGTATTTATTTCAACTCTTATTTATTTGCATAAATTCCGGAGAATAAACGTAGACTCACTGAAATAAAACAATGAGGAAATATACAAAAGGATATAAAAAAAGCAAAAAAATTTCACAATCTTAGTTTAATTTCACTAAATTACAGGCACTATATCATGTTCTTTAAAACAAGTGTTTTTCATAATTATTGTATTTAAGTAAATTTTTAATAAGAATTTTGTTCGGAATATTGAATTTATAATTTAAACTTCAAATTGTTATGTTATATAACTATTATTAAAAAACTAAATTCCAAAAGTGTTGCAAAAATAATGGAATATAATTACTGATTTTATCCAGCAAATATATGGATATAATGTTCTATAAAATAACATTTTTAAAGTTAATTTAATGTAGTATTTTTCAAATGTTTTAATATCCTTCTTATTGATTAATTTTTGGGGTAAGAAATTAGGACTCAAATTAGTTTTAAAAGGGTTGTTATGTATTCTTTATTTTAGGTGGTTTCTAAAATAAATCAAATCTAAAATCATACTAGTCCTATCTACATTATTTTTTATATTAATATTTAATGATATCATACATATGTCTATAATAATTCAAAAACAGAACATCAAACAAAAAAGATTTTTATTTTTACTTTTCAATCTAATTTCATTTTTTATTTTAAATTTTTCTTTTTCTGTTGAATGCTTTGGTATCCTAAAATCGGTTAATATTCATAACTTATTTCACTATTCTGAGGTAGTTTAAAATCTAGAATATAATAAGTATTTCATGTATATATATATACATATACAAAGAGAGAGCTTTTTAAACATTTATAAAAGGAAGAAGAATAGAGAGAAGAATAGCAGAATATTTGTTGAAATAAAAATTCAACATGCAAAACATTCCATAAATTTACAATATAATTAATTAAAATAACTTTATATATTGTACATATTAAAATGTTTTAATTCTCAAAAGAGTAAAATTTTCTGGTTTAAAATTCACATATGAGCAGAAAATATAAGTAATATATTTTCTAAATTGCTAGTGTCTCAAAACAATCTAATTATTCGAAATAAGTACAAAAAAAAATCTGAACTGCAATCTCAACAATCTGAAATGTGTGGTCGATGTGCATGGGCTGAATTTCTTGTCTTAAGGCTGTGTTTAATGTAATTGTCTTAACTTGCTTTTTATGACTGCAGTACATTTAAAGCAGATTCCATTTCTACTCAACCGGTAATCAAGGACTTTTTTTTATCTAATTGCTCGAATCAGCATTCATCAAAAAATAAATAAAATTATCCTGCTTCCTAGTGAGATTCAGAAGAATGATCCATTCTAATGGCTCTCTCATGGTATTTAAACTGGAAAATGTTGCGTAATTTTAGTACCCAATCTACTGATTTACTGTGAGTCCAGGTCCACCTCTTAAGCTCAATTCACTTCTGGAAATTTCTTTCAAAAAATAAATAAATGCACGAAATCAAACTTTTAATTGAATTTTTGGCCGCTAATGTGACCCTAGAGAAAAATCACCGGCACATTTCTTCAATGGCCCTTTCTCCCTTGAAAAGCTATCTTTTCGATGCAACGCATACACAATTAGTGCTTAGTGTTTGTAAATAACTAAACATGTCTATTTCACTTCACTGGCAACTCTTACAGTGAATTTTGCATGAGAATAGCAAGGGATGGGTGAAAAATTACTTGAAATGCACAGATTCGGAAGAGTCCATTACACTTTATTGCCCTCTCTCCACCCTAAACAAATTAAAGAATCGTGACCCTACTGACAGGAGGCTGTTAAAGGTTGTGCATTATTGAAAGAAATGACATCCATGTCATTTGCCTTCCACACGCACCTTCAAATGGCTTCATAGGTGAACCGTTAGGTGGCCCTTTAGGGTTTCGAATAAAGGTTAGTGAGTCTCAATTTCAAAACAGTTTGCAATAAGATTACATTTGAAACTTGATTACTCAGAGAGTAAGGGTTATTTGAATTTTGCATAATTGCTCTTCTCTGACTATTTATCAAGTAGCGGTAGAAGTTTTCGGGAGACTGGGGAAAAAGAAATAGAGAAAAGGACATGGTGGCGAGAAGTTAAATCTTAATTCTTTGATAATGTAACACAATATGATTTTTTTTTTTCTTTTTCGAACGAAATAATAAAGCAAAGGTATCAAATAAATATAGATAGGCTTGTAAATAGATTCATATACTTATATTTTTTTACTTGTATTTTATTAAATAATATAAATATTGATAAATATTAAATCATTAAAATAACAAATAATTTAAAATAAAAGCACAATGTAAATTTTATATTTCCTTTACTTGATAGGAGACGGAAAATTTTTATTCGTGATTTGGATATTGCTCAAAATTTTAAGTATTGATGTAATGAGATTTTTCAATTATATTTCAAAACAAACCGATTATAAAGTTTTGCAAGCGTTTCCAATTTAATAATTTAGTTTAAAAAATGTTTTTAGAAAAGTTATTGGCACTTAATGTCTTAGAAATAATTATACTTTCTTGCGCATTAATTTTTTATTCTATCGGAAACGCTTTGAAAAAGAAATTATTTAATAAAAAATCTCAGAAAAGCTTATACTCTTCTCAAAATAAAATTAAAACGCAAATATTTTGAATGGCATGTGTTTATTATTTAAACTTGCAAGAACTGAGTATTTAAAATAAGTAGATATTTTTTTAACTCCATAAATATAAGCATCTATGCATTTATCTTTGCTCATGCTTCGTTATGTGAAACAATGGCGCACACAAAGGGGGGGGGAAGGTCGGGTTCCAACCTCCACAAAGACCTTGATTTTTTTTCGATTTATTATAAACCTATGTTTATAATCAATGTAAAATTTTATTAAGTATTTGTTATTAATAATTAATTTTATTAATCAATGCTAATTATTAATTCAATAATTAATTTTTCATTGTTTTTTGTTTCCGAAAGTCGACAAAATCAAAAGAAAATGTTGGGCGGCGTATTGGAGCATGATACGAGAATAGAAGACTTTCGACCATGCCCTCCCCCCTTTCCCTGGAAAAATTCCTGTGTGCGCTACTGATATGAAGCAAGGCTGATTATATCCACAACTTTGAATGTTTATTAGTATAAATAGATTTTTATAGTTGGAAAAATACTATGTAACTCAAAATTTTCAGAGATGACTTCTGTGAAATATAATTCTATTATTACAAAAATACAATGTTTACTGTTTAGATTCAAAATTAGAACTAATATCTTCCAGAAATAGTTTTCCGCATAAATTTTAGCTCTTTTAAATTTCTTCAAAAATTATCTAACTTGAAAATTAAGAATAATAACATTCTTTATATTTATCTGATAGTTTTTGCAGTTAACTTTAAAACATTTTTGCTTTTTTTCAGATGAAGCAGGGGCATAGTTACCACCGTATTAACCGTATCAATGATGCGGAGCCCCCAAGCTACAGGGGCTCCAACATCTGTAACTGCAGTACCACTAACAGGGCTTTCTTTTCTGAAAAAGGACCCCAAAGGACTTTTAATATGAGGCCTACTCAGAACTAGCTACGCCAGTGAGATGAAGGGAATTATGGTTCCCAAGGTTTTTTTGTTCATATTAGCGAGACAAATCATTGCAATTTCAATCAATATTTCTTTCATTTTTTCTGATTTTTGATAAATAAATTTATCAAATCATACTTGGCTTATGTCATTTATGGATTAATGTCCAATTATCACAAAACATTTGAATGGGTGTATTCATATTTTTCACAATTCCTAAGAAAAATTAAGTTTTAAACTTTTTAAAATAATGGAGTTCCCTCTGCTTGAGTAAGAAATAAAAGCAAAATTACAAGAAAAATTAGATTGATTAATTTTGAATGGTATTTAATATATAAAAATTAGTTTTAAAATTTAAAAAACCAAATTTTGCTAAAATGAAAAAAAAAAGAAAGCAACATTAGGGAGAAAAATTAGTTTTTGATAAATTTTAATTAATAATTTTAAAGTTGAAACATAAGGGAAAAAAATCAAATGGCATAGTTGATATTTTTAATAAAAGAAATCTTTTTAAACAATTTCTATCTCTACTTTTTGTTATAAGAATTTGTTTATTAGTAAGAGCAACGTAAAAATTATTTGATTTTATTAGTCATTCATTGCTTTAGACATCTTTTATTTGATTTATAGTTCAATTTTAAAAAAAAACATTTTCCAGAAAATCGAAATTTTTAATTTCAGATGTATTTAAATGCAATTTTATTTAGTCAGGAAAGTAATGTGAATGTGATTTATATATCTATTAAATGAGTCTTAACTTGCCCAGTAAATGCATCTATCTGCATTAAAAAATTCTGAATGCATTATCTTTATAAAAATGTCTGAATTTTGATATTGATTTTAATAAGTTAAATGTAATATTAAGATGTAATTTTTAGGCTAATTTAACTGTATTTTTTCAGATCTTCCAACTTTGCAATGTCTAAAAAAGAAATAGGAAATATGTGTATTGTATAAATGGATACGGTAATACGCTTTTACACAAAAGATGTTCGAATCAATACTATTAACGTCGACTGAAAATTAAATACACAGGAAATAAATAAAAACGTAGAAAGGACAAGAGATTTATCAAAAACTATTACAATTACAAGTATATTTCTAATAAGTGATTTAATGTAACTTTCCAAAATGAAAACTTTCAGATGCACGGGAAGTGTAAAAGGAATTTCGGTTCCACATACGTTAATGATTAAAACTATAGATTTAAAATAAAATAAATGAATGAAATTATACTGCTTCATATTTTATACTTCCATATATAAAAAATTGAAAGTATAAATGTTCATTTTAATCTTATAAGTGTGTCTGAAGTAATCGTACATAAAAATTAACCATAAAACTTTGCACTTTTTATATTTAACCTATTTGGATACAATCGCAGAATGGTAACTATTTTTGGATTGACATATATTTAAAAGAAATATTTATTGCTTTATTTATTAAGTATTTCTGTTTGGGGGTTATTTTTTGAAGTGCCCAAGAGTATATGTAATTGGTTGAAAAATTTCAACATTTTTTTTTTATATGATTGAGGTAACTTTTTTTAAAAATAACTTTTTAGAATATTAATTTTTTTTTTTAAAATGTCAGTTTCGTTTTAGTTTATTTTGTAGTTATAGCAGCTTTTTCAAATAAATATATGATAAGCAAATAAAAAAAAAATTTGTCTGGTCAAGGATATCTAATGGAAAAAAACCCCATTTACTAGTAATTCTCTCTTGTTACATTAAAAAGACAGCTTATTCTTCAGCATATTTTTGTCCAGTTTTCTTTCTTTTTCCTTCAACCTTATTTGAGTAACCAGTATTTTCGAATTTAGCCTGATAACAAGCATGTTTTATTTTTTATATACACTGATCTCAATCTTTGCTCTATAGGAAATGTAAACTAAATAATCAACCGACAGAGCGAGCATTCATATTCTCAGCCACCTACTGCTGTTAGTCTGGCGAAGTGAAAGAACTATGATTAAGCTCAAATGCGAACAAGCTGATTCAGGGCGATAGATATAAAGATCCCGTTTTCCTTCACTGAAAGAGTGTGGGCAGCAGCTCCTCTCGAAATAGCTCCGATAGAAAAACCTGACAACGACCCTCGGAATAACTTAAAGGCTGCATCTCCCCAGAGCCACCTTCAAGAATTCCGATATCCACCAATGGGACGAGTAAGACGAGCGGAGATAAAAACCCCGACCAGATAGCGCTTGCTTGATAGCTCATTAAAAGTCAGTTTTAGGCTCTAGTTGGCCATAGCATTCCTGATTATCACCTCTACCAAGGAGGCATATTGTCTCTAAATGGCTCTGAAAGCCTCCTCATTGGCCCAGACTGCCATAAAGGAGGGCAAAGTGCTATCGTAACTAGTCAGAGCGTTGCACGATCGAGCTAGAATAGCCCTTCATAAATTAATGATAATCAGTGGGTAGAGGCTGCCTTCTACACCATTAGTCTCTTCGCTGTATGTAATTTGGCAATTTCGGGCCCTGTACAACATCGCAGAGCCCCGATCTCGAAACTGGCCGACTCTTTCCCTATCTGTTACTGTCTTTTTATCTATTCGTTCCCGCTCGTTTCAGACGCGGTATTATACAAATCAGACTTGACCCTCGCAAAGGTACAACAGACTTTCGTGTTTTATAAATGACGTTTTTACCGGAGCTCAGGTTTAACCTGATCGTCTCACCTGCCCACTGTTATAGGCAGTACATACAAATACGAACTCATGAGACGTTGATATCGTGCAATCGTGAGCTCTGAACCTGTTAATGTAGCTGCACGTTTTGTGTAATGATGGACTGGGAAGCTCCCTTTCCACCCTCCCTCACACAAATGCCCCCTTTTTCATTCGCATTGTTTTCCCTCCCCCTATAAGAATTCTTCATTTGCACTGTTTTGTTTTTATCTCATTTATTACCAGATTTCCCTCCCTCCCTAACTTGAAATTTGAAACGAGGAGCTTTTAAGCCTCAAGCGAAACGGCAAACTATAATTGATGCGACTGTTGGTTTTTTGCTTTAAACGATTCTAAAATTCATGACAGGTATCCTTTCTTGCCCCCCCCCCACCCCATTCACTTACCCCCGAAGATACACATTATCCGATTTCTACGAGCTTTCAGAGGTTGCAAACACAAAAGGTTCACCTTATCACGATAGAAATCGCTGTAATAACTTCTCTTGGACAAATAACTTCCATCGAGCTCATTCCTACCATTATGTTATTACGAAAAACGATGAGCAAACCCTCCTCGTTTCGAGTTTATTTTATTTTCCTTCATTCAGATGCTTGCTTGCACTTTAAAACAAAAGCGGATTTATCTGATTGTAAGGGCGTTGTGATGGATAAAATGTTTATTGAATGAGAGATAGAATTACACGAAAAACCCTTAGAAATACAAGCTTACACAGTCACATTTTTCTCACTTAAACCTGAAAAATTATGTTTGCTCGCGGCTTGAAGCATGCGGCAAAAAATCAAGCTGTCAGATGTTTAACGTTATTTCTTGGAATGTATTTTTTTTCCTTCTCCCGCTCAAATAACATTGTAGAGATTCATCTTCACGGATGTGACCTGAGTTGAATTGCTTAGTAATTTAGAGTGTTTTAGATGTGAGCAAATTTAGGAGGTATTTTTGTTTCGTGTTCTAACATTGTGATAAACAAGATTTGGAAAATTCATACTTCGCATTAAATGAATATAGAATGAAGAAAAGAAAAAAGTTTGTAATGCAATAATATAGAAACTTAGAACAATACTTTTCTTGGAATAAGCTTTTGTTATTATTTAAACATTTCAAGGAATTGGAAAAGTGCATTGCGATTCAGGCGTACTTTCTGATGTTAAGGCACCTTCCATAAAATTCATAAATTACTTTAGAGTGCATATTCGTAAAATGGCTGAAAAGTTTTATATATTTTAACCAGAAAGTTCTTTCTTTTTTTTCAAATAAATCTAGTTTTATGTTTCATAAATAAAAGTACAATGGAACCTCATTTAATGAGCACAACTCATTCCAGATTCTTAATCGTATTACGAAACACTTGTTTAAAACCATTTTTCCAATTTAAAGTAACGTAAAGTATAATAATGCGTTCCTTGCCCAAAAAATACTCAAAAAATTTTATGTGTAATTTTTATCTAAAGAAAATTATGTGTATGTATTGTTGAGGAAAGTGAAAATTTGTCATTCTTCTTCTGCCTTGCCAAATGATTGTCTTTCTAATATGTATAGTACCTCTTTTACTATTAATTTCGTATATCGTTTCGTTCGAAGCAACTTTTCAATATTGTCAAGAATATGTAACAGTAGCGTATATACTCCTATCGTCCCTTTTAATGTATTTATCTCTTTAGTAATGTCCTTGATCTTAAAGATAGTGCAAATCATTAATGTAGAACCGAATGTATATAAGTGATAAATTAGTCAGCTCGCACACTTCGTTCTAAATTATTTTTTTTTTTTTGACACTTGTTTTGCAGATTTTCCCTTACATTTTGTAAGAATTACCAAATTTTGAACCAGAATATGTATGGACAGAATTTTTGAAGAAATGAGTGATCACAAGCAGCACTAAGTCGCTTGTTTATGGGAAAAGTGGTAAACAAGCGACCCACAAACCGAGACTTTCTTCGTCTTCGACAATCGCTAAGTGAATCCTTTTTTATTATAAGGTATTTTGCTCATGATATGCGTATTATTTGTTTTATGTGGTGCTCATTAAGTGAGGTTCCATTGTACTTTTCTTTTAATTTTTATTATTAAAAAGAAGAAAAAAAACAATGTACATTAAGAAATATAAATTACTCAAAGGATAGAGACACGGAAAGTTTTTCGTTGAAATACAGAAAACAATTCTTTTTACTCAGCATGATAAAGTATTTTTATGTGAAATTTAAAAACTTAAATTTCCTATGCAAAGTAAAATCAGGGCAATATCCATTTATTTTTAAAAATAGACAGCTGTTTTAACCTCTTTAAGACTTCGATTCCAAATGCATTGGAATGTACTAAATTACTCAGTTAAAATGATTGATGACCGGTTTTTATCGTTTACTTCAGTTAGTGCACTTGTTCCGATCCCGCAAATTAATTTCAATAACCGACTCTGTTAGAATTATTCCCATGGCTGAAACATATTTACAATCGATTATTGAAGGCTTTTAGAACTGATGTATTCTTGAATCTACCTCCTCAAGACATTCACTCTCTTTAATCACACTAAAAGGAGCTTTCATTTCCTCCGAAATCAAATAAGAATAACTGGGCGAAAAACTCCTTGGGCAAAGAACGCTTTCATCAGCATGACACAGTGAGATACATGGTTGTAGTTTGGTACTTTTATAATTTGAAAATAAGTGGGTGTTATCAAAAGTTGAACTGATGGAGTGCCGTAAATAGGTAGGAACTTTCAAACTCTTTAATCTATAAGATGATCGATGGCGGGATATTACAAGGTGCAGAGATCGAATGGATGAAAAAGACAAGCAATGGTACAATCACAATTATACCCAAGGGAATCGGAAAACTTTCAACACAGGAGCCATACAAAGGCTATGGAAGGCTGATGTTCTCTCTTATATTTAATTTTATTTTAATTGATGCTTATGCGAGGATTAAAAAAGGAAAGTCCATCACGCCATCGTAATTCTACTCTGAGAGGACATTGAAATTCATCTCTTATCACTTGGATTCCAATCTAATTAAATTTTGTAATATAAGAAAAGTATATTACCTTTTTTAAATATTTTTTGTTTTGTTTTGTTTTTTAATGTATTCATTTGTGAAGTATTTTTATTATTATCAAGCAACGAGTTATTTAAAAGTATTCTCTAAATTATTTTCTGAAACTTGGATATAGATTTAAAGACAACATATGTATATTATTTTATTATAAAAGAGCGCCATTACGCAATACGTAAAGACAAATGAAAAACTTGGATTACCAAAAGCAATTTAAACATCGTCATCTATTTATAGCATAAAAGTAATATTAATCAAAATATGCTGAAATAACCTTACGTTATCTAATTCCAGAAACATCAATAGTGTATAGACCTACGACTCATTAATTATTTTTTAAACTTTATTTCCAGATGACCACATGGGGTGTAAAAAACATGTATATTTTAAGTTATGTTAAATAGATATATTTTTTGTATTTTAGTTGCTTATTATTTTCTAATAACTACTATACTAGCAGTCGCAAATAAGAGTTAGGTAAAAAATCTTTGATAATCCGTAGGGGTACATTATTATTATATTATATAAATGTATTCAACTATTTTTTAAATTCATTTTAAGGGTTCACCAAATATAAAATTATTTATTTAGTGGCCCATGAAGTTCTAAAGGCTGGAGAGACCACTGACTTATACTCACACAATAAAATTTATTACAATTCCTATATAAATTAAACACTATTAAGATTGCAAATATTTATTCTCAACAGCACCAGGTATAGGTTAATTAACTGATTTAATCTAGCAAAATGAATTATTGCATAATCATTTTAAAACAAAATCGATACAAATAAAAATCGGACACATTATACTCAATTTAAAAATATTGCATTTTTATCTGTAATTGCAAAGCAAATTTAATACACACAAGGTTTCAGTACAAAATTTTCGAGATACAAAATAAATGTTACTTCACATATTAGATAATATTTAAATATTAATGTTTTCTAAAAACTAACAATTAATTTTAGCCCAATATTTTGCAAACATTATTCACAGCTCCTCACAATGATCATTTCCTTATGCATTATTTTTAGCCACAAAAAAGTGATGAAATTACCTTCGCTTATTTGCAGAATACATTTTTATAAATCACGTAATCCTTAACTGCTATTAAAATGGTACTTCCGTCGATTTACAAATTACAAAAATTAACATTTTAATTCAGAAAGAACCTATTTTTTTTCAAAATTTTGTATTACACAATCTAGAAAAAAAAGAATTATGTAGATAAACAACCAGATTAATTTTGCACTTTTCCATATTTATATTAGCAATTTAAAACAACAAAAGTGTTTTCTGAGATGAATTCTCTGCGGAAGAAATTTGCATACCTACTAAATACTGTTTGAATACATTAAATTCAGGAGAAAGGAGACATTTGTAATGGTTTCTTTTAAAATTTCTAAGCATCTTATGATGTTCACTTTTCTTCTTGAAAGTCTGTAGATAAAAGAGAAACACTTGGGAAACTACCAGGTTGTTTTTTTCAAAATATATATTTACTTATATTTTAATTTCTCACAAACAAATGGATACATACAAAATTCGATACGTTTCAATTCACTTAAAGACTTGTTTTTGTGATTTCAAATCATTTAAAAAATTCATTTGTTTTTAATTAAATAAAGCCTCTCATTCGCTTTAAGATAAATTTATGATTACGGTTTTCTTTTTTAAATAACTTTATAGCAAGCAATTTACAGCTGATGACTTTTTTCGAAACAATGGAACTCTTGAATATGTTCTCGTATATAAATAAGTGGGAAGGGAAGGATTATAATAAAGCACATTTGAATTATAATACTATTATTTCTTGCAGTGAGTTAAGTGGCAGTTTTTAGTGTAGCAATTAAATTCTGTTTTAAATAAGCTTGGAGGAACTAGGAAGTTTAAAACAAAGAATAAAATGGATGTGAAAAATGTTTCCTAAATTTGAAAAGGAATAATGAACTTACTCTGTGAAAAAGATTTTATATTATAAATATTTTACAATCTTGCAAGTTTGCAAGGTCTTGCAAAATAATTTCCTCTCCATACGATGAACACTTTTTAAAAAGTAAACCAATTTAGTCTAGTCATTCATTTTATTCACCATTCAGAATTAATTGATTTGCTTATTAACGTCACACTTTGAAAGGCCATTGGCAACAGTCGTCCTAGTTTTGAAACTCGATCAAGTGACGTGATATCCCATTCTCCAAGCTTCCGTACCCCTCCAACGTGAGGATTTTCTACCTTGGTATGTTGAAATATCTCTTCTACACGGTGGGTCTCGAGTGATATCAGTACTCCATTGCAAAAACCCGGCTAACAGTGGTCTCTGGCTTACCCTTAGCCATTCGAAAAAGGACCAATTATATGAAGATGAGAACCAATTATTTTGTTAAGAAATTTCTTTATCGGTGCGTCTGCAACGCAAATGCTGTTATTCAATAAATCTTTGTCTTTCCAATGAGTAAGAGAATAAATTGGCATTATATATACATTGTTTAGTTATATTGTTTAGTTAGTTATTTTAATCTTTTTGATATTTCATGAAATGCACTCAAATAATATCTTACATCTCCATTCATTCATGAGAATGTTCAAGATAATCGCAGGGTATTTATCATTTTATCAGAAATAAATACTTAATGCTCTTAAGTCGTAATAAACTGCATAAATCCAAATTTTCTCGATAATAATCAAAAACACATCAATATGGCGGTATTATTTATGGTTTAAGGATGGGTAAATGAATGATAGAGTGAATATTGACGTCGCACTGTTCATCTACACGGGAGCTTTTGGCGACGGGCCTCGTCATTTTGAACCATGGTCAAGTGACGACTAAGACACCTGAGCTGGCACCCCCCTCTTCTAACTACCACACCACACCAACGGGAGAACGTTTGAGCTCTCGATAGATTTAACATGCATCGCTCCCCTACATGGCGAGTCGTTTGTGGTACTGGGCTCAAACTCGTGACAAGTCAACCACGATCCGATACATTGACCACTAGGCTACCGCGGCCACATGATAAGGATGTGAAAATCACATTAAACTATATTTTATGAAAACAATTTGTGATCTCGTACAAACGTTGGATGTAATTAAGCCGCAAAAAAATGTGAAAGAAAAACGGGTGAATGAAATCTTAATATATATATAATATGTAAATTGTATTCATATTAATGATTTAACGTTTTTTCGCTGCTTAATAATTATATACACAAAATTATCTGAAAATAATTTATAGTTAATATATTAGTTTTCATTTTGAAAACACATGATTTTATTCTGTTTCATGAATTATTCTTAGTCCAGCGAGTATTTGTTCATTCTATAGTTATTTATGCAAAAATGCTAAGAAACTAGATTTAACTGCACTTTATGGCATCCTTTGAAGCATTCGAGAGAGATTGGCGCTCTGAAGGGATCTATTCCTAAGAAAGAGAATCGAAAATCATCGTTGTAATTGTTACACAGATTTGATTTTCGCGTTATTGAGAAGGATGAGGTTGGGGGCTCAGGAAATTTGAGCAATCATACAATTTACTGCTTAACACGTTTAATTGTTGCATTTATCTCAATTGGAGACGGATTGTTATTTTATCTCTCACAATTATAGTTTTGAGAATTCATCGAATTATATAAAAAAAAGCCATATGAATTTGTCACTTTTATCTCGAACTTCACATACACTTTAAATCGAGACTCCAACAGAACTTTGCTGTTATAAGTACATAAATTATATGTGAAGCTTCCATTTTTTATCTTAATTTTAATAGCATTATTTTAAGGATTTGTTCCTATCGTCTGCAACAAATCGGCAATTACTACAAATCCCTTCGTTACATTATATTTTCCCTTGAAACAAAAACCTCAACAGAGAATAAGAAAGCTAACGAGATTAAAATAAAGCAATATCGCGAAAGCGTATGAAAAGCCATCGTTATTTCAAACACATCCTTCTATCTAACATCACTCAACTTTTAATAATTTATCTAAAGGAGCGTAATACGGCGTTAGCGAAAAAAACACGACTGTAAAAAAGATCAATAAAGATTTGTGTTTTTAGCGCGAGACATCGGACATAACTCGATTGCGGAAAGCTTCTCAAATGAAAGTCGAGTAATATTAGAAGTTTCCCCCAGATAGGCGTCACATAAAAGCCTATTTCCTTTATTACCTCTTCTCCCATCTCTTCTTCTTTGGAGCGACTCTGTCTCGCTTAGATGTTATTACTTTCGAAACTGTCCGTGTTGTCCACTGGAAGAATGGCTGAGAAACAAATTGATATTTACCATTCCCCCAGCTCAGGCCGAGATTTGACGTTACTTTGGCAGGTAAGATTCTGCCGAGAGTGGGATAAACCAGAACTTTTTTTTCTTCTTTTGTTTTTCATTGGAACATGCATCACTTGTCAATCCACGAATATCAGGAAACCTTGTGGTTTATATTGAAGGGAATGAGCAGCTTCGGACGATTTTTATAGACTTTGGGATAACCACTGAATATCCGGACGTTTTTACTCTCCAGATGGTACTATCGAGACCATTAATTTTGACATATAAGGCCATTAAAGCTTTTTTTTCTCTCTTTCTTTCTTTTTGTTACCTCAATCTTCCCGATGCATGTCGTGTGCTGTAAATTGAGAAGGAAGAATGGCTGCATTCAAACTCTCTATAACAGTAATTGAAGAATGAATTAGATGTTATGTATCATTCGAGTGAGAAGAAATTATAAGCATTTATTACTTATTCGTGAGATGCGTTTAAATAATAAAACAATGTTTGAAATAAAAGATTTGACTATTTTAAAGCGTAGAAAATGGGAAATTAATTCCATTCTTTATAGATAAAAAAAAATATCGAGGTAAGGTTACATTTCTTCACATTTCCTTTCTATATCTATCCTTCCTTCTTTTTCTCAAATTTTAAATATTATGGTTTGAAGAATCATTACAGAGAGAAAGAAAGTAGTTAAGATGCCGGTAACGATCTGTGAATTCTCAATAGAGTTTTTATCTTTATAATTTATCCTTTCCTGTCTCAAAGCGAAATTGTAAGCAGCTTTTGATATTCAAACAAAGCATCACTACAAAGCAGTTATGGGATGCAGGTGGTTACACTGTTCTTCTTCCAGAAAACTTAATGGTGTTAGTGAAACTTTTTTGAACATTTGGTTTTTAAACAGCACCACTTTGTAACATTTAAACCTTGTTTTAATTGGAACTTCATAATGAAATTTTTTTTCTAAGCTTGTGATTTAATGTTTACGACTTTTCTGTAATATCTAAGATATGCATTAATAAAGCAATTTTTGAATTCAAACTCTGACATAAGAACTTTTGAAAACATTTGTGAGCAAACCTATACTAAACATATTAATATAAACTCAGGCTCTTATATTTCTATACTCTTGGTAAAGAGCTGGCAATCGGATTTGATACAGTACTTTAACAATTAATCATTAGGAGAGTTAAAGTTCTTGTCCATCGAAATCACATAGTCCTATTGTAACGATCCCACCTAAGGTTGAATATGAAACTCCGAGCGCTCGTACTCGAGAAGTTGTTACTCGACCCTGACCATGTAATAGTAGTTACTATGACATAAAACACTAGGAAATAACCACAAATACAAATGAATTAAAAGTAAAGGATTTCATTAGAATAATGACCCTAATGATTGGTCACGAGGAAGATTAAACTTAAAAAGATTACTTAAAAGTTATTAAAATTCCATTATGTGAAATACTTGCGTGGTCGCGATAGCCTAGTGTTATGACGACGGGCTCGTGGTCAGAATGACATGAGTTCGCGAGCCCTGGTGGCACTGAAGATACACCATGTTGAGAGAATGATGCACGTTAAATCTGTCGTGGCTTAAAGTCCTCCCGTTCACGTGGTGGGGAAATTTGGAGGAGGGGTGCCAGTTCAAGTGCCATCCTCATCACCTGACCGTAGTTCAAAATTATATGGTCCGTCTCCAAAAGCCCAGTTAATCATGCAAAATATTTAGGTTTATTAATTGATAATATACTCTCTTGGTCCCCACATATTAATTATATTAAAGAAATAATTTATAAATTATCGGCTCATTTCAATAGTCACCAAATTTAAGTCGTACCATAATAACAATATTCTCAAAACGTAGTATACTGTTTCAATTGATTCAATTATTACCTATGGCGGGGGGTGGGGTGGCGCACTCACTGTCCAACAGATTAACAAGATGAAATCCATTCAGCGTATTTATTTCTAAAAATAACGAAAGCCCATCGTGTTTCTCCTACTGATGCTCATAACATCTTAACAGGTACTCCACCAATTCACTTAACAATGAACAATATTTATCGTAAATATCACTTCTGTAACCAACGTAATAACAAGTATTCTGAAATCATCAATTTTCAAAATATCGATGGCAATATTCTGCTTCATAATATTAGTCCTATTCATTGACTAATTTCTTACAATATTTTGGAAGGGTCCTCGGAGTGGGAGGTGCATACGGATGGATCTAGGATCAATTATCAGACTGGTATCGTTGTCTGCTTCTTTTTCTGGGGAATTTTTTTTATAAGATTTTAAACTTAAAACCTACAACACTGTCTTTCAGGCAGATATCCGCAATTGGGTTCTCTGTCTGTTGGGCAGTGGCTCATCATCTTAGAATTCATATTTATACAGACAGTCTAGCTTCAATTTCCCTCCTTCACAGTTTAACAAATCCTCCTTTTAAACTTAATTAAAAATAAACTTTCTATTTACCGAAATTTTTGCAACATTTTTGGGTTTAAAGCCCATAATGAAAATTATTACAATGATATTGCTGATTACTGAGCTAAACTTGCCACTTCAGATGGCTAGGAGGTATGTGTGCCTGTCCCTCGCTGCTATGTCTTAAAAATTCTAAGAAATATGCTTATTGAAGACGGAGAATTTTTGGACTAATTCTAATACCGGTCTACGGGTCAAAAAATACTTACCGACTCCTAATATTAATATTAACCCGTATCCTAGGCACATTGTTCAGTTTTTAACTAACCGTATAGCCCGTTCCTGCATTATTTACATAGATTTAAGAGGTCTCAGGGTTGTTAATTTTTTCTCGAGGGGTGAAAATTTAAACAATTTTCAAACAGGTATAATTCTTTTAAATTTAAATTAAATAATTCGAATCTTTTGCATATTATTTACAAGGGATTGGGACTTAAAAAAAACCCAAAATGTTTGAAATATAATCATAATTTTAAAAATTATAAGCATATGAAAATTCTGTAATAAATATTAAGTAATTTTTGCATTGCGCACGCTATTATCTAAAATAGTAGCCTTTAATGTATAAAACTTTATAGAATTATAAAATGTATCATACTCTTTAAGCCCTACATCATTTAAGAATAATATATCTTTTGTGTGTATTTCAAAATATTTGAAAAATATTGAAATTTTTTAAAAAAATTTTTGAAAATGTAATTTTTTTATTTTTTAAAAAATATAATTTATTATTCTACTAATATAATATTACTACAGTGCAATAAGGATACATTTAACTTTATAAATCAGCTTATAGATAGTAATTAAAGCTACTATTTTAGAAAATAGCATGCGCAACGTAAAACTTAATAAATATTTCTTATAGAAAACTTTCTTATTTTCATTCTCAACTATGAGCTATTTATTCCCACCCTTACCTCTTGCCTTCCCTCATTTTTGTACCTTAAAATATTAATTTTCCTCCGTAAGGAGATAGCAGTTAAACTCTTAGCAAAATTTTAAAAGAATATTGCCTTACGTTAGTTTTAAGAGGGACCCCCCCCCCCTCGTGAAATAAAAAAAAAACTTCTACAATATTTCTATTCGTAGACATTAAAAGTATAAACACCAAAAAGCCAAAATATTATAAAAACCTACTCAATAACACGTTAGACTACTTTCTACCCGCAAAATAGCTGTAATTCGCCTTGGCATGGATACCACAAGTTCTTGGTAGGTGACTGCAAACAGGCTATACCAATTATCTAAGCAGTGGTCAAGTAAAGTCGAGCTATTTTGACATGAAGATGTTTGATCTATGAGCTGCTTTTCTATGAAAAGTCAAAAATGAGTTATAAGATTAAAATCTGTTGAGTTAAATGGCCAGGATATTAATTGGAACTTATTTTATGCTCTTCGAATCCCTCTAACACAACTCCAGCCTTTGACATGGGACGTTGACCCGCTAGAAGATTCAATTTCCAGTTGGGATAACAAACGCCATATACTGGTGTAACTGATCAGCAATTATTCTCAGATAGTCTACAACGTTCATGGTTTTTTCTTATAGAACTAAGGGTCCCAGAGTCCCCCATGAGAATGTTCTGCAAAGCGTAACACCACCATCACCAGTCTGTGTACAAGGAGAGAGCAACTGTTCGACTGTGAAAGACGGAGCACCCTGACACAGCCATTGACATGATGAATGAGAAATCGTGATTCATCCAACCAGGAAACTCTCTTCCACTTATTTGTGGTCAAGTCTCAATGTTATTGACCCCATTCTAGGCGTAGTTAGCAATGGCGCTTGGTCAACAGAGGCCCAAGAGTGGGACGTCTGCTGCGCAGTTCCATATCTAACAGTGTCCACTGAATTGTATATTCCGAAACAACACCTGGAACTGCATTGTATTGGGCTATCAGCTGAGTCACTATCTGGATCAGATTTTGCTTTAGCAAGTGGGACAATTTCCCACGTCCTTTGTCTTTAATGACGCGTGGACCTCCAACAACTAGGTGTCTATTTCTGGTTTGACCGTTTTTTATCCACTTGGCATAAATATACTCATGTTCAAAATTAAGGTCACAAACATGTTTTTCGTGAAAATTTTAAAATGAGTCAAGAAAAATTGATAGAATTTGTATTTTATTTATTTTGAAGAACGGGTAGTACAATATCAACCTTCAGTTTAGGAAAATATGTTGTTTAGCGTTAGTTTTTGCGGAGTTATTGGATTGAGACCGTTCAAGCAAATGAGAATTTCGACTCCAGTTTTGTTAATATTGCATTAAAATAAACAAGTTAGTCAGTTTGCAGTGAGAATGGCTTATAAACGTTTAGATGATTTTTTGAGATGGAGAGCCATTGCCAGTCTTGAAGGATGTAAGTCTGAAGTGGGTGTGCGTCGATGGGTACGAGGGGCCTGAAAATAGTCTCCCGGTTATGGAATCAATTCCAAAAAAGTGGTACAGCCACCAAAAAGGTCAGCCAAGGTCGCTACAGAGCAAAAACATATGCACAGGACCGTTATTTGGCATTAAACGTACAAAGACATAGGCGGAGAAAAAGGCTCCTCAACTTGCCCGTGACCTTGCTGTTGTGTCTGGTAGAAGAATTTCCTGGCAAACAGCCTATAATCATCTTGCACAGACTTTACGCACGGCGTCCAGTCTGGTACATCCCTTTGACTGCATCCAACAGGAAAGAACGGATATTATGGAGCTGAAAACATCAGTCATGGACACTACAAGAATGAAGGCGTGTTTCTTTGAGTGATGAGTCGAAATGTACCAGACAAAGGGATTCTCGTCGAGTCTTCACCTGAAGAGAAACTGGAGCTCGCTGTCATCCCTCTTATGTAACAAAAATCGACAGATTTGCCGGCAAATGGAACCTTGTATGTGGTGGCATAATGTTGGGTAGTCGTACACCACTGTACTTTTTCGATGCGGGTACTGAACTCACAGCGTTATAGGGATGAGATCCTGGATGTATATATGAGGTTTTTCTGGGTGCTATGGGCCCAGAATATATTTTTATGGATGATGATGCGCGGCCTTACAGAACTTGCATTGTTGATGAATTTCATGAAGTAGCTAATATTCACCGTATGGATTGTCCCTCGAGGTCTCCAGACCACAATTCTATTGAATATAATTGGGATAATTTAAGAGAAGCCATTTCTCAACTTAGCTCTCCTCCCAGGCACCCCCCCCCCCCCAGGGAGTAAAAGTCCCGCTTTTGGGAGAATGAGCTTTGTTGCCACAGATACTTATTGACACCCTCATAAAATTATAGCAGCTTGTTGTGAGGCTTATATAGTAGCTTACAGTCCATATAAGACAGACTTTTCCCGAGTTAAATGCTTTTTCTCTAATTCATGATTTCCCCCTTTTTTGATATATAAAACCTTTATCTTAATTCAAAATTAAAATCTTTTCTATATTGTTAAGTTGCTATATTCTTTCACACATTGTAACGTGTCTTTGTGCTTAATTTCGTGGCAACGCACTGAATAGTTCATCACTTTTCACAGATTTGATGTTTGTGACTATAATTTTGAACATGAGTATAGTAAAAACAGCAGAACTCGAACACCCTACCAGTCATGATGTTTCGTAGGTACTCGTTCCGAGTCTTCGGGCCATTAAAATCGGCCTTCTTTCAAATTCGATTAGACCAGCCGCCTTTCCCCTCACTCTCAAAAGTGCAATAATGATAGTTTACTTGCTGCAGCAGCAGTTAAATACCAATCTTTCTTAATATCGTGTCTTCCACGTCATTTAGATGAGTTCAATGAAAAATATTAAGAGGTTCATAATATTTTGGCTCGACGGTGTATATTGAAAAAAAAAATTACAACCTAAATGTGTCTACATATTACCATATATTTATCTTCAACTCTTTTTTCCTTCTTAAGGGCGTAACTCAGTGCTTCTCAAACTTTCAATACTTGCGACCCAATATTCAATCATAATTTTCATCGCCCCCCCCCCCATACAATAACAATGTACTGAATTCTATAACACGATACTTTGACGCTAAAGCTACAATACGACTTAAACCTCTTAAGTGCCGTGCCACCGGCGTATACAAACGTCTCTCTCATCCAGTACGTAAATAGTCCTGAACGTATATGTACATCTTTCCGAAATACGATCCTTTCTCTACACTGCTATCCATAAAATTATTCCGAAGGCTTTAAAATGCAATAAAATGAACCTGACAGTGTTTTCGAAGGATTTACTTATTTCAGAAGATTTTCTTATTTATTCCCTGTCTCCTTCCCCCTCCCCAATACACCACATACGTTTGCATACGTTCAAAACGGTGGCATTGGGGAGAGGGTTGCGTAACTTTTAATCGTCAGTTAAGAAATTAATTATAAACGGTACAAATTATCAAGTTTAAAGATAAGTTTTAATGTTTGCGTATGATTTTATACATGAAAAGCTCGTGGGGTCACTGGTAATTATTAAACTTATTTTTAATTGGGTATTGCTAAATTAGTTATAAAATACATTGTGTAGTACTGAAATATTTAAAAATGTATTATGTAAGTGTAAATGTTTTTTTTTTTTTTAATTTTTTTATTATGTCAGAATATGTGTTTTGTTTGTTTAATTTTTAAAAATTATCTTTTGTTTTCGACTTTTCAATATGCTCGAGCCCCCCTCGTAGGGTTATCACGCCCCACAGTTTTAGAAGAGCTGGCGTAACCACTTTAACTATGCACTGGGTGTACAATTTCCTTTGTCTCTTAGAGATCTTCTCATGGGTTTGCTTTGGTAAATATGGGTGACGCGCCTCCGGATACACGGTGATATTTCTTTGCTTTCGATTGATGGATGGATTGTTTACTAGCGTCACACTTCGAAGCAATACGAGGGTTATTGGCGACGGACTTCGTCACTTTGAATCGTAGTCAAATGACGAAAACAACATTTGTGCGACACCCCACTCTCCAAACTTTCACACCCTGCCAAAGTGAAAACGTAGAACGTCGATGTATTTAACGTGCATCATCCCATTCATACGGGCCTCTCAGGAGGCTCACCTTCTTTAGGTGAGTACGGATATCACAATCCCGAGGTACCCTCTCTCTCTCTCTAGTGATCTTTTCCTTTTCCCAAGGGGTTTACTATCTTTGGTAAACACGGGTGTCACGACCCCGGGGTACCCTAGTGATTCTTCTCTATTTTCGACCCTCTTCTTGTCATCCCATTTCTCCTTTTCTTCTTTTCCCGTCCAGACCTATGTTAATAAATGAACTTTGTTCAAAATTTGTTTTTTTCTATTGAAAAAACTTACTTTTATTACTAGCATATTATGGTTTACATTTTGTATTGCGTTAGTTTAGTTCCTTTTTCGTATATTTCTTTAAAATTTTTGATTATGTTGCTTTATTTATTTTCGACTAACACCGTTGGTTTTTCAACCCGCATGTTTGCCGTGGGCAGCGTCCCGTAAGGAAGAAAATGGTGTCCTGGGAATACCTTTGGCCCACGCTTCGCTGTTGACGGGAGGCAGGAGTGAGCCCGCTCCTGTCAATCGGCTGGTAGTACCTCTCTTCGGTGTCCCCGAAGAGACACTGCTATAGGGTTAGTACAGCAGATAAGGGGTGTTGGGTTTACCCGTTGGATCCTCACCCTGGACTGTATCACTATATTCTGGGTGTACTCTGGGTAAGCGCCGTGCCTGGTATTTGCCAGATGACTGGTACACTGCCTCCCTTGTTGGACTCCGTGGTGGATGGAGGCACGCCAGAACGAAATTGTATACGCGTTTTTATGGATCCAATACTGATGTGCCCGGGTAAAGGCCTTGTTTTACCCAACCTAAACATTGACTTTATTTCTAAACATTCACGATTCTTGATTTTATCACTGCCAAACAATAATATGATGAAAAAGTCGCCATTTGCTATTCACAAAGCACTAATAGGAATAGGTTGCGAACCTAAATCAGTAAAACGTTTACGATCCGGTGATTTATTAATTGAAACAAACTCTGCTCTGCAAACGAAGTCTTTTTTACTTGCCAAATCTTTTCTCGATTCTCCTCTAACAATAAGTCCTCACAAATCACTAAATACTTTTCTCGCGGTGTCATTTCTGAACCTGACTTGTTGAGCACTCCTGAAGCAGAAATCCTTGATGGGTTCTCTGATCAGGGTGTGATTCAGGTCAGAAGAATTACTATAAAAAAAGATACTACAATTATTCCTACAAAACATTTAATGCTAATATTCAATACCCCGAATCTACCGAAAACAATAAAAGCTGGCTACTTAAACTGTAAAATCCATTCATACATTCCGAATCCTCTGCGCTGCTTTAAATGCCAGAGGTTTGGACACTCACAGACTGCTTGCCGTGGACAATTGACGTGCTCTAGAGGTGCAACTGCTGGACATTCTTCCACAGATTGTACTCTAGAGCCGAAATGCGTTAATTGCTCCCAGTCTCATCCTTCAGACTCAAAATTATGCTCAAAATGGAAAATAGAAAAGGAAATCCAAGCTATTAAAACAAATAGAAATATTTCATATGTAGAATCACGGAAATTAATAGCTCCACAATCGTCCCAAACATACGCACAAGCTGCCAAATCCTCAACTGTAACCACAACAACCCAAACTGATGAAAATATTACAAAAATAGTATGTCCACCTTTAAAACTACTGCAACCTTTGGTATCCATTCCAAAGCCAATAATTTCTTCTAAAATACCTGTAATTAACAAATCATCAACCACAACTTAAGCATACCTCTTACCACCCACATATCCCGTAACAGTTACCTCGTCATTAGAATCTCAACTATCTGTTCCTTTAATAGACACTACTCCCACCACATCTAATAGTTTATCTACATCTGCTGCATTTTCTTCATCTAATAAAGCACTTTCTTCATCCGATGTATCAATGTTTACACCCTTACCAGCTGAAACATGTCCTGCTGTTGAAACTGAAACCTCTATATCCAAAATACCATACCTTCTACATGCCAGGATGCAAAACAAACTTCAAAAAGCCGCAAGAAAAGACGTCCTAAAAGAAGTATTACCTCCAAAATAGACATACAATTGACGCCTCACAAACCTAAAAAAAGCACACATTTACAGGATACATCGGCCGAGGACATGCTTATATACGATGTTGAGGAAGAGGAAATTGAACCGAATCCCGATCTCGTTGAAAAAGACGAGAAACAATATTGGGGAGAGGAATGTTACTATTAACACCAACGAAAAACAGAAAATGACTTTTACTTAATTCTTGTCGAACTTGGGGGGAAATTTCCCCCACCAATCTATTTGTTTATTTGTCCAAATTTACTTTTATATATATTTTGAGATTTTACCTTTTCTATATAACTAGAATTTATTACAGATTTTTAATGGTTTTGTACTTTTAATATTTTAACGATTGTTTGGCGCAGTTTAGCCAAGATTGGCTCTTGCGCCAATAAACCCAACACATTCACTCACCCATTCATACGGGTCTTCAGTGGCACCGGAAACTCCCCAACTTTTGACATTCTCCTTGTATAAGTCCATTTCCCCTTTTCATTACTATCCCCTTCCATTTACTGAGTTCTGCTTGGAGAATACAGATACCTGTTTTTCACCTTAAATGAACATATTCTTGGGGCAACCTAGCCAATTATGATCGTTGCGCCTAGTGAGTGTGAGTGGGTGTTTTATCAACATCCTTACTAATATTATAAACGTGAAAGTTTGTGTGAATGTTTGGTAGTCTTTCACGCAAAAACAACTGAATGGATTTTAATGAAACTTTACAATACTATAGCTTATACATCAGAATAACACATAGGCTATAATTTATAAGGATATTGTGTGAAGTCTCCAAAATATAACGATAATTGTCAAGTAAGTAGGGAAAAATTCTGCCATCTGCAAAAAATCCCGCGACAGGATATATCTATCTTTTATGTGGGAAACAAAACTTTCCTGTTTTGTTTTGTCTACGCCAGGTGCCAGGAACTACGAAAGTTTGAACAGGGGGAGTTGTGAGGCTGATTACAATTTTAACATAAAATAAATACAACAAAAAGTAATATTAACGTATTACACTTGCAGATATAAATTATTTATACTATTTTAAGCGTTCATTACACAAAATTTGTAACAATTTGTTACTTTTGCTGAGCAGATATCAGCTTGGGAAGGTGTTTTCAAAAATAGACCCACAAGAGAGTTATGGGGAGTTATAGATAAAAAAAAAATCCTTTTTTTTAATTTGCAATTTACGTAAAATTAACTCATTAAAAACTTCTTTATCCTTCAATCTGAATTGTTTAATTTTTTCAATTCACTCGTGCGAAGAAGGTATAACAGCTAGTTACACAATAAAACAACTCAAGGACTATTGGCGACGGACTTCGTAATTTTAAACCTCAGCCAAGTGACAAAGACGACACCTGAGTTAGCGCACCCTCTTCAAACTATCTCACCACGTTAATGGGAAGAGTTTTTGAGCCACGTCAAATTTAACGTACATCTGCTCCTCTACATCGCGGATCTTCAGGGGCACCAGGGCTCGAACTCGTGACACGCTGGCCACAAGTTAGTTCCACTTGGCTATCGTGGCCACAACCATTACGCCGATAAAACTCATTAAACTTTAACTTTTTTGCTTAAGTAAACAAAAAAGGGCTGATACCGCTTTCAAATAATAAATCCTCGCACGTTAGATTCCAAATTTTCGATAATAACTACTATTTTTTTTTAAATCTTTAGACGTAAGAATTGGAAATAATTTGATGTAACTAACTCAGTTTAAAATTAGTACAATCTAGAATTTCTCAGTTATGGCTTAAAAGTCCTTTCGTTCAGCTAACGAAAGATATACTTGTATTTAGATATTGCACACACATAAAAATTCCTCTTATTTTCCAATCTTGGGATAGTTAATTTAATTGGGATTTATTTTATCCACTTAAATATTAAGGTATAGTTGTTAAACTTTACACTGGACATTTTTTAAAAATAGTTAATTAATGGAATCTTGAGAAGAAAGAACAGAAGAGTAAAAGCTTCATTTTCGTTTTCCACTCTGCGTGGGGGGGGGGGCCCAATATATAAAATTATGACCGAGAGTTGAAGAGCGGATTACTTCCCTCCGGAAAATATTTACTTTTTGTTCGAAAGACGAAAAAAAATAAAACTTTGTTAATAAAATTCTTATTAAGTTTCTTCTTGTTAATTCTAATTAAGTTCTGATTTTAACAATGTTCAATATATCACTCAGTTTTTCTCTTAGAACTATTTTTTAAGAAAAAATGCAAAGTATTTAGTGAAATGATCTGTACACACATATAATATTTTCAAAAGAAAATGACTCATTTCAGTTCTAAAAAATTATTCTATAAGTTTTGTAAATGATCATTTAAACTTTGATTCGATACATAATAAAACAATAATATGCACCGGTAATTAACTCGTTAGAGAATTCAGAATAGTTAGTTTTAAATCAAAGACTGTAAAGGTTATACTTATTTACAGATTCCAAACATTCATCATTAATCTGAAAGTTGTACTTCATTAATATATATTTAATATTTATTGAGTAAAATTCAAAACAAAATAACTGAAAATTCTGATATTAGTTATAATCCCACGTACAGAGGTAGATTAAGCGGGCGGCGGACCTGGCGGCTGCCAGGGGCCCCCAGAATCAGAAGGGGCCTCAAGCTTAATGGATTCCTCTTATAAATTCAACGCGGGAAAAAAATGATATTGCACTCCTAATGATTCACACAGATTTGAGTGGTGTAGTAGATTTAACCATCTGTGCTGTTGCAATCTATACAAAAATTTCGCATGCGTTTTTTTCCCCACCAAATTTTGTTTTGGACAAACGAATAATATTCAAGTTAAAATAAGTTCCTTTTTAGTTCACAGAAATTCTTAGTTACTCTCAGATACATCTTACACTGTGTGACGGGCTCACGCGTCTTTTCTTTAACATAACCTCTGGGTTCTTTGGGGGCCAAGATTAATGGCAACTCTTTTCCAACCAAAACCCAAGAAGCGAAATGTGAAAAAGAAATGCAAATAAGATAGCTTTTAAATAACAGTGAAAGTGAAATGGCAATTTGGGGAATGTTATGTTTGAAAGAGGTACAAGCGTGAATTGATAGCCAATTGTGAAGTTACCTGGAAGATAAGCCATTAAGTCAAGGTGCATACCATTGCACGCTTCATAAGATTGCATCTAAATTTGGATTAAGGTAGGATTGATTATTTGATATTAGGACTTGTAATATTATTAGAAGTGAGAGTAGGCAGATTAAATAATTATAGTGGTCTAAGTTACGCAATTCGGTTTAACTATTACTGTGTTTTTGTTCATTATAGATTCTCGCTTAAATAATATTATCTAAATTGTTAGACATTTAAGTTCCGTTCTTAATAAAGTCATATTAAGAATTAAAAATGTCTATTCCTTTTGCAAACCCTACACCTCTAGCTCACGCTGACAATCAAAGATACGGTTACCCAAGGGGGGCGGTATCACAACTGATGGAAGAAAAAATCCCAAGAAAAAAATTATTGTAGACTAATGAAACTTCGGCACTACGTTTGTCTCAGTAACATATTTAATTGATTAAAGTTTCAAGATTATAGGTTAATGTATGCACGAGAAGAGTCATTTCAAATGTGAAATGATGGTACATTGAAAACTGGTGTAGCCGCTAGTACGCAAACGTGCATATGTGTCGTACAAGGTCCAGATATCACACACACACACAGTTTCAGTTTATGGGATGAAATTGCATTATTCTGTTGTTCTTAGTCGGTCAATATAAGGTTGTTTAATTCTGGTTGTGGATGACGCTGTTGTTGCCGTCCAATGAAATCCCATTCATGCTCGATTGGAGAAAGATTTGGTGATCTAGAACAGTGCTCAGCAACCTTTTTATCGCCGCGGACCGGTCAACATTTGTTAATTTTACAACGGCCCGCTGAGGGGGAGGATATAGATTGTTTATATTTTAGACTGTTTTGATTTAATAATTTTAATTTAATTGTATTTAATCGTGACTTCTGAATAAAATATAGCTACACCAAAAAATGAATATAAGGTAATTTAACAAGGAATATTAAGTGATTTTCATAAAAAGTAGTCCAAACCTAAGAAAAACATACCACAGTAAATAAAAGAGAAATAATTTAATGTTTCTTGTGCGGACCGGGGGTTGCAGAACACTGATCTAGAAGACCAAGGTAACACGTTGACACTCTATAAAGCATGTTGGGTTGCAGCAGGGTATGAAGGCGCACATTATTCTGTCGGAAAACACCCCGTGAATTATGTTTATAAATGTCAGTGCAACTGTTTGAATCACCAGACTGACGTACAAATTTGCAATCAGGGTGTGTGAATTAACCTCGAGAATGCTCCTGTAATCAAAGAAAATTACTTGCACTAGACTATAACCTTAGGTTCAGGCCCAGTGTGTCTAGGCCGCAGAAAGGTTGTTTGCAGGCTCTGACCTGGCTTTCTTCTAATCAATACAAAGCCATCATTGGCACCAAGACAGAAACAGCTTTGATTTGAGAACACAACAAATCGCTAGTCCGTTCTCCAATGATCTCTAGCGTGACATTACAGAAGTCGCAGATGTCAGTCATTTGGAGCTAAAGGTAAGAACGCTACAGGGCGTCTGGCTGGGAGATATTTCTCAAACGATTGATTTGTTACAGATCACAGTGTCACTCTGGTGCCGAAGAATTGTTATTTCTGTTGTACATACCCTACGATGTTCCTCCACCATGTCTTAAATAAGGTGGTCTGTGTCATTGGACCCGTGCGTGGTTGGACCATAGTTTTCTTGAGGTAGTGCTATATCGTGTGGGTAGGAAATCCACCTTTTCTTAGTTTTATTATACTACTTCGTTCAAATTCAGCGAGCTGTTAATAATGACTTCTTCGTCTTCTTAGAATCATTCTGGACTAACACAAACTGTCTACGTCAAATCTTAACAATAAATAACACTCACGAATTCATAGCGCGTACTTTAAATACATTTTATTCGCATCCTCACAGTGGCGTAATTAGCGCCACACTTACGCGCCTGACGCGAAATTTGGATCAAAGTCATGTCTTTCAGATGTAGAAACACGCCTACCAAATTTCGTTGCTATAACACAACTCCTTCTTGGTGATCGGATTTTTATTTCCATCAGTGCATTTTACTAATGAAGATAAATGAAATAAAAGATATGTCTAGTCTTAAGTAAACTATTTCAAGCTAATTGAATTTAGGCCTTAATAAAGATTAATAACAGTGGCCCTTGCTGAAATTCGTGATACAATAAGAAAAAGAAAAAAATAGACCACAATACTGGAGAAAACTTCCCTTTTGAAACAGATAGACAAATATGAAACTTCCCTACAGACCATGATTTGGAATACCATACTCCAGAAAATGAAACAAGAATCAACTGATTTATCAGAGCTTTCGTTTGTAGAGAAAGCTGGACAAACTCGATGGCAGCAAATGAGAAAAATAAGAAAGTCGATCAAAGTAAAGAAGTCGGTTATAAATTTTTGAAAGAGAAAATTTCATAGTGAAGCCATTTTATGTCATATGCGATAGGCAAGAGCAGAACTATACCGAAGAGCTGAGATTTATGAAAATGTTATAGAACTCTTTACTGTATTTTTTGACGAGAGATTATTACTTGATATTAAGAAGAAAGCTACATATAAAAACTAAAGGAAACCTAAAAAAAAGAATTTTTTAATTTTGACAATATGTATTTTATCAGTTTTTACCATTTTTAAAAGAAAACAGATACAATAAAGACCCAACCAGAAATTTATCGTTGCAAAAAAAAAAAAAAAAAAATCCTAATGTAGAGATATTTTTTCTAATTTAGAGATACTTTTGGAAAATATTTTTAACAATACCGATATCGAATGCATCAGATGAGATATCTTTTTCAGTTTTAAAGCATTTTAAAAATTATTTAAGAAGTACCAGGGGAGAGAAAACAAATTGGTGCTACATGGCCATATTAAATATAAAAAACAAGATGCTTTGGGAAAAAAAAAAAATACGGTAAAAATAATTGACGAATTTGCCACAGAGAAATCAAAAAGTAAAGTTGGATAGCAAAATTGTAAGCTTTTTAGCAATGTTTTTAATTTTTCAAAAATACAATTGATATTTTTATTTTGCCATTGTGTGTTATTACTAGCAATACATTTTATTTTGAGAATTTAAGGTCAGCGAATCTTTTCACTCTTTTATTTTTTCCGACTCTTGAGCAAATAGGTCTAAAACCTTTTACCCCCCAACTACCTTAATCCACCTCTGCCCCTTAAATAATTTTTTTACACACTGTTGCGAAAGCACCCAAAGAGCGAAGGACTGATTGACCCGAGTAGGGGCGAGCGCCTAATAAATCTTAGTCACCCAAGGAGCGAAGGGGTGACTGACCCTAGGAAAGGGTGTAAGCGTAGTTTCTCTTTTCTCTGATGGCAACAGGGGGAGGAAAAGCGCTCCGAAGAGAGAGGGAAGGTGAATTCCTCTAGATGCGTTTGGAGGAAACGGACGGCTATGAGCGTGCGCGATAATATTTAAGCTTTTTTATGCATCCTTGTAAATACTTAATAAATGTTTTATTTAAATTGAGAAACACTCGTAGCCACATCATTTATTTCGCACTTAGTTTACAGTTTGTGAATGAGTTTGTGAAGTTGAGTATTGAACATTTTCTGGCGCCCCCGGGTGGGCTACGAGTGTTAGAAAAGCATTTTTGAATATAAGAAAGTAGAGCATGGATGCTTTAAAATTGAGACGCACGCCGTTGAGGACAGCCTTCACGAAGGCTGTAAATCATCTTCAGGAAATTATCGAAAATGATCCTGTAGATATGAATGCCGTAGAAACTGCA
>BMAV01005644.1:843087-895029 GCA_019973955.1 Trichonephila inaurata madagascariensis | reverse complement strand
CAATCGTTTACAGGTTAATGTTTCATATATAACTATTAGTTTGAATGTGTATGATCATATCCCCCCCTGTGCCAGTAAAAAAACAACATGGTTTTCATACAGTCAATTTACGAATAAGTGTTAAGTAATTAGACGATGTAGAATAATTAACTTTGTTAGTCCAAACAAAGATGAGAATATCTTTTGTACATTCAAAGTTACACATGAATTTTTTACAAAGCAATGATATCCGTAACAAACATTTTCCTCCACTTTTAATTGACAAATGAAGAAGTGGAAATGACCCAGGGTCTCTGCATAGTCAAAACACGTTAAGTTTTATATGATTTATAAATCGTGCACCTGATTCAAAAATCGTGATTCCCAAGACCATTTTGCTTTTCATGTGTTTGATGTCTTTATTTCGTGTAAAGATATGACAGAATGTATTTTTGATGAATGCAATAACGGGTTGTTCAAGCTTGTAAAACAAAAAATTTTACAATCGAATCCTACATCTTACTTTCTTTTTAATATAAGCAGTAGTAAATAACCTACGCGCACTATTTGAAAAGCACTTGAAATGCTTTTCTTCTGTAGAGTTATTAGACAAAGGAGCTATGCTCAGGTACACTAAGTTTAATTTTACGTTATCTAACTTCTGAAACAATTTTAGTCAGTAGAGGGATTTACCGTTCTTAATTCTTGATTTTAAATTCTCAATATGTGCAAAATTTTCCAAGAAAATGTGAGAGATAAGAAGAACAGTTTTAGTTCTAGTCAACTTTGTTTGCTATTGAAGGTAAATTTACGATCAATAGGCTCATTTCACACATGTCAGTTATGTTTGTTTCTAATGGGTTGCCCTTTGGCATTTAAACCTTTGTAGACACAAAAAGTCCCCAAGTGTAAGAGCCATTTCATTGGTGACACTCTCTAGCGGCAGCTCCCGATAACACATTTTTGACGCTTGAATTTATTCAATTCAAAATCTCATCGGAGGGTAAATACTGCTTCGATTTAATTTTGCCCAGAGTAATAGAGCCAAATTGATACTCAAAAGTTATTTTACATGCCACATGAGTGCCTACGATTTTCGCATCCAGAAAATCTATCGACTCTATCCGGAACAATCTGTAACCTTGGCCTTACGAGGCGAGCACGATACCTCAAAGCCACCGAGCTGTATCAGTTATAAATGTATCTATGTATATATGGTTATGAAAAAATTCGGTCTTAATTGTAAAATTTCATTTATTTTATTTTATCATCATTTATTATTGATTGCATTTATTTATTTCAAGATCTTTTCCTATTTTTTTTTATGTGAATATCTAATAACGTATATGAACTATATTTACACCTAAGTCACTCTTTAAATTCTGATACAAAAATTTGAGAACGTCTGCTGTGACTCAAACAAAGCAGACGATTTTAAATTTCGTCTTGTTAGACATTGCCTGCAATATTTTTCAGATAATAGTTGTCTTTCACGCAGGTTGTTCTAAATTAGTCAAAGCTTTAACACTTAGTGTGCAACAAATATTTCTCTGCATCAAAAAAAAAAAAAAGAGTCTGTCAAAGATTTTAAGGCTCTTAAACATTTAAACATTAAAAGATTATTCATTTATCGAACCAATTAGAGATTTTCGGAGATTATCAGCATTGCCGATGGTAATAGATGCGGTCGTACATGGCTTGGTGAGAACACCAGCTCTTATCAAAGCACTCAGGATCAAAATCCTTATCAAACAAGTAATATAAACAAAAATTTTATAAGTCAATTTCTACTTAGATCAACAAGGAAAAATTTTATTTTAGTTACTTTTTATTAAATGGTCCCAATTAACATAAATATGTATATACATATGATAGACTCACAACATTATACAAGTGGCAATTAATTTTTATTTACTATCATCAAAGTATTTTATTGTCATCCAAAACAATCGCCTATATAAAATTTCAGTTCAACTGAATGCTTTAAGACGTGAGAAAAAATATCTTTTAAAGTTTTGACCCAAGTCACTAAAAATGAAACTAATGTGGCTGTAATTCCTTAAATAATAGTTTTAGTCAATTAATTTTAATTAATTATAATTAAATTATCGTATGATCACCCAAAACAATAGTGTATAGAAAACTTCAGCTCAATTGAGAGCTTTAAAATGTGAGAAAAAAAATCTTTTCAAGTTCTGACATAAGTCGCCAAAAGTGATGCCGACATGGCTATATTTGTAATTCTTTGAATAATTAGTTTTAATCCATTAATTTTTATTAATTATAATTAAATTATTGTATTGTCATCAAAAATAATCGTATGTATAAAATTTCAGCTCAATTGAGCTCTTTAAAATGTATTTTATTAACGATTGAAAATTTGAACAAGATAAATATATAAACATAGAGAGAGTGTGAACTAATAGTAGGAATTGAAAGATCAAACATTCTTCCTTTTAAACAGATGAACGTGTCAAAAAGAGCATTGTGCGCATAGAAAATGGAGACCTTAGATCAAGAAGTTATCGAAAAATAACTAGCCGTTTTCTTACAAAGTAATTAAAGCACCAGAGGCACCTTGAAGAAAAAGCACTGTTCAGACCACACGTTCCTAACGCCCATATATGAATGTTCTATATTGAAGAATATTGCAACCACCAGAAGGATTATGTATATTCAACACAGAAGGGGGGTGTCCTAGGGGTCCCCATAGCCCTTGATTTTTTTTCGATTGGTTATAATACTATGTATATATTACGTAAAATTTAATCATGTATTTGTTATAAAAGTTTTATTAATTAATGCTAATTATTTATTCAATAATTAATTTTGTATTGTTTTTGTTCCCGAAAATCGACAAAATCAAAAGAATATGTTGGGTGACGTATTGGTGTATAATACAAAAATGGTGGACTTTTGACCCTGGACCCCTCCCTTGAAAAATGCTTGTGTGCGCTACTGATATTCAGGGATTGCTCAAGAATCCAAAGAGAAGAAAAAATACTTGCAGAGAGCTCATCATCCAGCTTTCGCACTGGTTTGGGGGGGGGGGGGGGCTAGAAAGCGTCTCAGAGGTTCATTTTTGCCAGAAAGGAATGAAATCCACTGCAAAAATTTGTCAAAATGCTACCATAGAACCCATAATGAAGCCTCATGAACGTAAACCTGTTCAATGGAAACGATTGGACTTTTCAACAGAGCTATGCACCTGCTCTTTAGGGGAGTGAGTGAGTGAGTGAATGTTGTGTTTAATGGCGTAAGAGCCAATCTTGGCTATACTGCGCCACACGTTTGTTAAAATAATAAAACACATGTTAAAAATATACATGAAATATATATACATATAGTGCTCTTTAGGGGAAGACGACACAGTGGTAGTCACAACACAGAATGGACCGGACTTAATACAATACGAAGATTGGATTTAAATCTGCTCAACTATAGATCGTAATCAGTATTGGTGGCAAATGTGTGCAAAAATGGCATTCCAATTAGAA
Organism: Trichonephila inaurata madagascariensis; assembly: GCA_019973955.1. Taxonomy (NCBI): domain Eukaryota; kingdom Metazoa; phylum Arthropoda; class Arachnida; order Araneae; family Nephilidae; genus Trichonephila; species Trichonephila inaurata. The sequence goes on along the minus strand of BMAV01005644.1, from coordinate 891,553 downwards.
CAATCCCGTTGTTGTCGTGCGTGTCTCGATAGATAACTTGCCAAAGAGTCAGTGAAGTCAAAAGGTGATCATTTTGAATAAAAAAATGCAATATGTTGAATTTAAAGGTAAAAAAAAAAAAACTTTTAAGATTTTAAAAATTTTTGATTATAAAATTTTTACTTTTAATATTTTTTATAATTGTATGGCAAGACTAGGTATATAATGACGCTGTTAGAAGTAGCTGGGAGATGAAATGTTGTGAGCAGGAAAAAATTATGTTAATTGGGCTTCTTCCTATGCTGAAAGAATCATCTAAACCGTTGTAGGGAACTGAAGTGAATTTTATTCTGGAATACGCTTAGAATTCGTAAAGAAAATATTTTAATATTTTCTTTTCCTGTAAAATATTTTCTTTTCAAATCATTTTTTTTTTCTTTTTCTGATTTTCTATATTCGTACTATCTTAGATATCCAACTTATATTTTCTTCAAGTTTTAATTATTATTATTCTATTTAACTAAATTGCGGAAGTTTACATTAATCATAGCCTCCAAGCTGATGTATGTAAATTGATTCATTAAATATAATGAAATATTTAGGTTTTAGTTCAGCGTGTGGGAATTTCTGACTTAAATAAATCTATTATAGCTAGGCTTCACATCCTTTACAAACTTTTATCTTAATTTTTTTTTTTTTTTGCGCAAATGACCAAGAGTAATATTTTTTATTTAAGATTTACCTAATACCAGGTATAGGATCAGAAAGTTCCCGGAACTATTAGATGTCATCGCAAAGTGATCGCAGACCAAATTATTTTTTGTAACTGTGGTATCATTATAGAAGAGAAAGATAAAATCAGTTATATTTATTTGATCATCGTCATGAAATACATGGAGTGTTTTTTTATTTTATAGTTTTTTGTATTTTTGTATTTTCAAATGCCGTGTTAGGAACATCATGAAAATATTAGATTTTGTGTTTTGTAATGGAAATCACCCTCTGAGACTCCTCTGATGTTAAATGAAGCAAATGGAAGCGAGAAAATAAAAAAAATCACTCGTGGTAGAATGACACAAGTTTGGAAGAAAATCCTCTCAGTGGCCGTCCTTCCATATCTACCACTGATAAAAACATTGAGGGCCACCGTCAATCATTCGTCCTAAACGGCAAGACAGTGAAAAAATTACGTAGGCCTTATTAACCTTATTTAAAATAAATTCCTCAGATCATCCCAATTAAAATTAAACGAAGTATTTCAACAATTGTATAAACTTTTTCATACAGAGTAATATGGAATCAAGATCTCACTAAACTGTTTGCAACGACCGACATATTCGTTCCTCAAAAGATTGAAATTTAACTAAAAGGAAATCACCTATAGATAATTCATTGACTATATAAATCAGAATAGTATAACTAACCCATTTTATTCCACTGTCCTATTTAGAGGACAGATCAAAAATATCATATGGAAATCATCATTTGTATGCTGCGAATATTTTGACTGTTGGAACATGTAGGGATATGTACTGTTGCATATGTGACAAAACACTTTGCCAGTCTTGCTCTCGATCTTTTCACCAAGATTAGAATGAAATTCAACTGAAAAGGAAACTTTCTTATAAAATAGAAAGTACTATTCAAACAAAGTAAAGTATTGTATTTGGAAATCACTGACCGTCATTGAAGAAAACACAAAGACATGTGAGTGCAAATTTATGAATTAGAAGTATGTCAAAATGACTTTTAAGAAATAATCAGCTGACATTCCACGCCCACTTTGACAAGATAAAAAAAGTAAACACCGTCCTTTTAAATCAGGGAAGCACTTTGAAAGCTTTAAATGGTTTTATTTATTCATGCACAATTAACAGAAGACTATCTGCAAGTGTAGCAACTAAGTATGTTTATCTGTTTTTGGAGCGAAATTTGCTTGCATTTAGTAGAATTTCATTGAAGTATTTGTTAATCGAGCAATAATAATGTAAAAAAATCATCAGCAAAAGAGAGTAAAATTCACAATTTGAATGCGAATTTTCTTCTTTGAAGAAAAAATATGTGCATTGAAGCATTTTCACTTCATGTTTATGATGTGGTTTATTCTTTTAGTGCTGGTAATACATCAAAATTAAAAATGCATCAAAAATAGGAAGTAGAAAATGGTGAATAAGCTGTAAATGCCATGAAATATGAAATGTCTTGATATGGAGAGTCTAATGAAGATAATATGTGCCCTTTCTGCCCAATCCAAAAAGAAATTTTTTAAAAAAAAATAAAGGAAGATAATATTTATAAAAAATTAGACAAAAATAGGAGTATCGTTACTACATGCCAGTGCTGATTCAAGCTCGTTTCGGGTCCTGGGAGTAGAAGGGGTCCTGGGAGGCTCCCTTGGCACTAGTGGATTGAAATTTATAACCAGTTCAGCTTATCCGAGTCTATCCAGGCCCCAGGGCCCTGGACGCCCACCCCAAGCGGCTAATGGATAAACCGGCACTGCTATATGCAATAATTTGTCTAAAACAGGCAGAAAGGACAATGTTGCATTGAAACCAAAAAATAAAAATTTAAAACATGGCAAGGTCATAAATTTAAAAAAAAAAACTCGCAAAAATCCCACAGTTGAAAGTGTAAGAATCGAAAATACGGAAGTCTCGATGGAAAACAATCTTTCTATTAGAACATGAGTTTCATTGCCATTCAACACAACAGGATCCAATACAACTTGTGTGAATCTGAAGATAAATACACTCATACCATCCTATCAGGTTCACCCATTTAATTATTAAAGGGGTTTCTTTATATTTTAAAACAAAAATTCTAATTTGAATAAATACATTTTCATATATCACAATGTTTTATTTTATTTTTATTAATGCAATATGTACCATTCAAGACACACATTAAAGTTAAATTTTTGTGTTAACTCATTGAAATAGAGATATTTCGCTTGGGCCAAATTTTTGGTATAAAAAGGGGTCCATGAGCTTGGAGCCACTGATGTAGAGCAATACAACAAGGAATGTTTACTCCATAAGTGTTAATTCATAGTTTAATATGCTCAGCTAAAAATAAAATTTTGATAATGTAGTTAAGACCCCATTTAGCTTCACATTTAAACATTAAAAGAATTTCTCATATTTTGGTAATGGGAACATCACTGCCTTAAATTATCGTATAAAAATACACTTATTTTTATGCCCTTATGTCAAAAAGAAACTCTTTCCTCAACATTCCTCAAGATACGTATAGTGAAGTTAATGGCTTTTTAATATAATAACTACGCACAGTTTTTAATTTTTGGAGCTTTGCTATGCCTAATTACTTAACATTTACTGATATGCTTCCTCTTCATAATATCGCTGTATAAATAATGAATAAAAGAACAATTAGCGCATTTTAACTTCACTTAGCAAAACGAGAATACAAACTTTGGGATTTATTTTTTGTATTCATATAAAATGATCATTCAGAAATATAAGTTTAAATTACATTTGAGTGCAATAGAACTTTTATTTCTTATAAAATGGATCTTTAATGGATTTTTTTAAAATTATATAATGTATGTGTATTTTACTTTTTGGCTCAAAATAAATCTCTTTTTTAATTAAAAGATTATACGTTAGAGAGCTGTATACGTATTCAGTTGCCGCTTTTCTTAATTTTATAAGTATAAACTTTTCTCAATACCACCAATTATTGCGGTGTTTGACAAAGAAATAACGACATCAAAATATTTGGTTGAGATGTTAAATTTTAAAAACAGCATTATTAGTTTGATCGAAATGAGTATTGATTTTTTAAACGACACAAATGAATCCATACAAGGTCAAACAAATTGAGTCTAATGATCGTCGAGTGTTTATTACGAACATTTAATGAAAATTCACATAACGATGCTTAATGAAACGTTTGTCCTGGATTTGGAATGAGATCGAACTGAAAACTGCCTGGGGAATTCAATTAATTTGAATTTGCTTTTAAATTTACATGCAATTATCCCTTCCACGTCAACATGCCGCTAACTAGACTTTTCCTCCATGCTTCGTTTAATAGTGCGTAAGTATGACAATTAGGGAGGTGAAGCACTTCCCGATGTCATTCATTTGACCATTTAGGCTGAACACCATAATTAAGAGTCATTTCTCCCATAGTCTTTATTTAATTCAAGTAACTCCAGAGCAGAGAGCATCCAATGGGCCAAAGAGAAATCATCTTCGGTCCTACTTGATTGGTGGAAAAATACCTGTTCACTTATGCAAGGCAGCAGCTCTGCGAAATCTTATTTCGTGACTATAGACGGCCGTATGGTTTTTTTCTTTGATTTATAGCAAGAACTGACTCAACGTAAGCCTTGTTCAGGTGGGGAGGGGGACAATTTCTTTTTTCATGCCGTTTCGGGTGGAAACTAACGAATGTCCGCCGCGGGCTAATATCTCATGGTTCTATAATTATAGCAAAGATAGCAGTTCCTCTACAACTGATAAAGACACAGAACGATTCGGCTAATATAGGATAATTAGGGACTTCTCATGCTACAGCGTATAGATTAGACAAAGCTGTCAAATAATTGCTATTACACAAAACGAAATAAGATTGTTGTGCAGAGCATTCAAAACATCCCCACTGAAAGCGGATCTTTTAGGTTATTAACTGGAATCATGCGCGCTGTTTCAAAGTATGATAGCTGTCACTGATGGGTGGACTTCCATTTTTATGGGCGATTTTTATAGCAGATCTGATGAGACGAGAAGCAATTTGCTGCTTTCAAATAGATTGTCAGATCATCTAAGACTGCCTTTTTGAATTGTCTATTAGAAATATTGGTAGAACAGAAGTAAAAAGCAACTGGGAGAAATCATTGGCAATAAAAATATGCTGTAATGGATGTTCTCAAGAGATGAATGAATGATAACCAATTTACGCCGCTTTTAAATGGATACGTTTTCAATTTCATCTTCAATAAATTAATTTGATTATCTTATGTAACTCACATAGAACGCCTGTGTTAGAAAATGACTATGACAAAACGGGACGAAACAATGTGGCTGAAGTACACTTAAAGCGAATACATATTCCTTATAAGGAAATTCAGTCAATGGTTCCAAATTAAAGTATTTTTAAATCGTTATTTGGGCTGTATTTTTAAACTGTCAACATTAAGTTTATTTACACAAATATCCAATTATTGTAAATTATATCTAAAAAAATTAAAACCTATTTAAGAATAGCTTTGCAAACAAGAATATATCATTTTTCTATGTTTTATTTCCGTTAATGTTTATTGTATTTTTGATTTATTTTTTAAAATTATTGTACTGCTGAGATAATTCTACGCATTTATATCATGATTTAACAAAAAAATCATAATTTAACTAAAATATTAGAATATTATAAGGTTTGAGGAAATTGAGAGTAATTATTGTTGCATTAAATGGGGCCTCTTGTGTCATTTGAAGCAAATAAATAATAAGTTACCGAAAAAAGTAAACCGAAAATAATAAGTAGAAGCAATAAATGATACTTAGAAGCTGAAAAGTAAACATACAGGTATATTGGTGAATTAATTAGTTAAAAATACTTTTAATGCTAAAATATACACATTTTCATTCACCATAAACTTAATTTATAGCTTTGTAAATGATCCTACTACTTTTCATAATTTAAATTTCCTTTTTTTTTATATTATTTCTAAAGAGAAACTTTTTTCAAGAAGAATAGTTGCTGAAAATATTCACTTTTTTTTAAAAAAAAATTAGATTACATCCCAATTTAGAAATAGTCAATTTTCTTAGCCTTCTCCTACAATTTGATTATTTCACAGGAAAATAATTCATTATAATTAAGCAAAAGTTGTTAAGAATTTATTTCTTAAAGGAAACTATAGAACAGAGAGAAATGATATAATTAAAATTATATCTCTCCATTTCTCCTTAAACTTACAACCGAATATTTATCATATACTATTTTATTTCTTTTTTAGCTTTAGCGATTTTGAATAAATAAAACAGAAAGTGGAAGATGGTAAGAGACATTTTCAAATCGCAAATAAAACATCGCAACTTTTATTTGCATCCAATAGAAATCCTCAAATGCTCGTTTTTCTATGAAATATATTTCCGTCTGCCCCGAGGAATCAATTATTGCAGAGGGAAAAAAAGAATTCTGTAAGTGCATAAATGCTTTAAAACTATTATTTCTATCGGAAACTCCAGGTTTTCTATGTCCGAGTCGATTTAAGATTTATGAATCTGAGAGAATTTTACTCATGTGCCTACTAAAAAAAGAGCCCCCAAAAAACGAGGGAGGGCAGGAGAAAAAGGGGATAGTTTGACCCTCCCCGGCAGACTCCCACCGTTAGATCTCATTTGCAAATGGCAGGGCTTTTTCGATCTCGAAGAAACATCGAAAAAAATCAGTAAATAAATAAATATCGCTATCGTCTCTAAAACGTTCTTATTTGTGCACTCTTCTTTTGATATAACCTCGAGCAGCGGTCGTCATCCAATAAAACAATAAAGCGAGCCATTTCATCCAATGCAGGTCCCGTCTGGACTTCCAAAACAAGGTTTAATGCCGTTTTAGGAAGATTGCGGGGCTTTTTAAGCTGAAGGGAAGACGTGCAGGCTGCCCAAAACACAGAAAAATAAAACTGTAAAATAAAGCAAGCCACCTCTGTCCCTTTTATATGGAATATTCCCTCGACTTTTTATGTCAAATGCTTGTCCATCTACGACGTAGGGGATCCATCAGCGTAGAGCTTTTTGATTAGGTTGCTCACTCCCTCTGTCAAATATCTTTATTTCTAGGTCGGATTCTCTTACTTTAAAACCATAGAATATCGGATCAGATTTTTTTTTTTAAATAAAAAATAGATGCGTTAAATACATGTTAAACATCCGAAATATAAGAGAGCAACAGTGTTAGATGCGACGAGTTTAATGTGTAAGCGAAATTGAGGATAAAATTTCTAGTGTGTCAATAGTTCTTTAATTTGGTTTAGTTTGTACTATAGTAACATAAATGTATGCTTATTTAGGCATTCTTCTTCGTACTCTTAAATTCCATGCATTAATAAGTAAATATATATTTTCCAAAAATGTGAATTGCTGATTTACTAAAAACTAACACAAATATTATTCAAACATATAAGAAATAAAATAACTATTTAAGTATAAATTACATACATATGTAAGTAAACGCATAATCGTGTGTAAGTAAATTCAATATATATAATTCAAAAGCCTAATAGATATTGTTTAAAAACAAGTTAAGAATTATGGTAGCCTAAATATAAATTTCACTTATTATTCTTTTTTTTTCGAAGTAAATAAATAAATAATTAATTTTCTTTCAAAATACTAACATTCATGTATCGACTGTAAGCAAGTCAAAAATGCTTGAGATAATGAAGTTTCTAATTATATCAGATAGTTAACTAGGAAAAATGCTTCCTTTTTTTAAGAAAAACGGAAAAAGATATTTGCTAACGTTTATTATAAAAATTCAATAGCTTTATTAAGAATAAAATAGGTTATTTTTGTTTTACAAATGTCTTTATTAAATCAAAAACGTGTTAAAATTTCGCACTTAATGATATTCAGGATGGTAATAGACCAGTTTATTCAATAGTTCTACATGTTCCTTCATGACTAATTGAAGGAACTTGAGCAAGTTACATTATAGGATGTTTAATGTCCCCAATCCAGTAGCGCACACAAGTCCATGGGTCCGCCCCCATAGCCCTTGATTTTTTTTTTATTGATGATAAACTAATGCTAATTATTAATTCAATAATTTATTTTTTACTGTTTCTTTCCCCCAAAATAGACAAAATAAAAATAATATGTTTGGTGGCGTATTGATATATGTTACGAGAATGGTAGGCTTTCGACCCTAGACCCCCCCTCGCCCCTTGAAAATTTTGGTGTGTGTGCCCCACTGCCCCAATCAACCCTAAATACACCCCAGTCTTATGATAGATTAAAAGATTCAAGATGATAATGGTAAAACCATCTACTTGGTAACTAGGGTCATGTTTAAATATATTTTAGGCATACAGTTTACCCTTTTATTCAATGATTTGGTTACTTCAAAATATATTAAATGTTTCACAGCTATAATATAAAGTTGGATAACTAAAACTGCATCTAAGAAATTTTTTTGAAATGATGGGTTTTATAGTGGTAATGTTTTCGTTAGTATGACAAAATAAAAATTTTAAAAAAATGAAAAAAAGTGTTTAGACAAATTGCGTTCCCTTAATTGTAAATAAAATAAATATGAATTTTTAATTTAATTGGTTAATTAATTTCTAAGATCGCAATAAGTACTGAAATGTATTACGTTGTAATTAAAGTAACGTTCCTTAAACTGGGGAGCGCCGTAATCCTACCGGGGGGGGGGGGGGCCCGAGAATGTCGAAAATAAAAGATTTTAAAAAATATTAATTTACTGAAAGGAAGCAAAAGAAATATATTATGACATAATAAAAAATGAAATACATACACTGATATAACATTACACCGATATAATATACTTATAAATGTATCAATACTTCACAATGTATTTCATCAATAATTCGTCAATACTCAGTTAAGAACAAACTTAATCAGTTACCCCGCGGGCTTGTCATATACAAAATTTAATACTTATCTTGATAATTTGTACAGTTTACAATTAAAGTCGTTTTGTAGCTTTAGTGTCTAAGTGCATTATTACTGAATTCAATACATTGTCATTATGTGGAGGGAGGCGCGATGAAAATTATTATTGAAAACTGGGTAGCAAATATTGAAAGTTTGAGAAGCACTGAGTTAAAGAGTTGTCCCGACGTTATCGACTTGAATGAAAAAGAAAGATCGTATCAAAATTCTGCAATAAAAATACATTAGTAATCCTTCCATTATTACAACACTAAGTGAAGTCGCCAATGATTGATCATTTGGAGAAGGATCAGCGATCGTAACATGATAAATTTGACAAATCTCTTTTAAGAACTCAATTACGAATAAAATCGGATGAACTCCATCACCAGACAATAAAGTTGTCTATCAGATTTAGAAAGAAAAGTTCAATCCAACTCTATAGAATTTCTATTATGAGTGCTATCTTTCAACATGATGCATAAAAATGTACGCTGACAATAGAAAATGATACGCCTTTTGTGTATAGTGTAATTTTTTCTCTTCATATACACTACCAATTCATTGAAAAGTATTTTTCACCAGAATTAAATATATATATATATATCAATAAAATACCTCTTTATTATTGTAAATATTATACATATAAAATGATGAATATATTTTCTTACAACAATTCTGAGATCATGTTTAAAAAAGGTAGATTTAAAAGACATTAAGAGTTTTTAAATATAATCACAATGTAAACTATTTTTTGAAAGAAGCTGTAATGAAATATTTCTACTTCTCTATCTCCATAGAATCCAATAGAAGAGAAAAGTAGAACCGTATAAAAAAGCAAAAACTTTTAGAGCAAAAACTACGACTAGTTTTATTAAGAAGCAAATGGTTTATTATTAAAAAGCATTAGACAAGCACAAAATTCGAATCTTTCTTTAAAACTAACACGTTTTATATGTATAATCGGGCATTTTTATCCATACGGTTCTCTTCCACTATTAAATTTTGTAACAAAAATAAACCACATTACTTCATTATTTGTTATAATTGCATTTCGTGCCGAGCGATGTTTCCATTCGTCTATGATTTTTGACATGCCAATTTGTGTGTGTATCATACTATTTAAATATTCCTGAAGAAAGTTGATCCCAAAGAAATATATTTTACACTCATTAATAAATACTTAAATATATTTCTAGTACCATCTCAGAGATTTTTTAAAAATTCATTGTTAAAAAATTTGAGCTTCTCAAATTGAACCTAGAAATATATTTTAAAACCACCCATTTCAGACAGTAAGTTTCTGTGGTCATAGTTCACTTTTCCTTTCTCTTCCTATTACCTTATAAAGAAAGGATTTTTCAAGTGAGAAAAGTTCTTGAAATGATAAAATGTATTATCCCAGTTTTACATTTTTTTAACTCATTATACAGTTACTTTTACAATTTTATTGAGGGAAAATATTGACTGGATTTGGAAACTTAGGAATTTCAGTTTTCCATGATTTTAATTTTTGTATTTCTTACTTTGAAAACTGATTCCTCGTTGGATAATGTATTATGAAAAAAAAAAAAAAATCATCCTTTTAGATACTGAAAATATAGTAGGAATTTAGTATTTCTTCGATGTTGTGAGCTATAAAGTATAGGATGTATCACATTTCAAAGAAAAATAAATTCTGATGTAATTATTAGCAATCTTCTTAACATAATTCTTGAAAATAAAGTGGCCGCGGTAGCCGAGTGGTATAGGTATCGGATCGTGGCTTGTCTTGTCACGAGTTCGAGCCCAGTACCACCAAAGACCCGCCGAGTAGGGCAGCGATGCACGTTAAATCTGTCGAGAGCTGAAACGTCCTCCCGTTGGTGTGGTAGTTAGGAGAGGGGGGTGCCAGCTCAGGTGTCGCCCACGTCACTTGACCATGGTTCAAAATTACATGATCCGTCGCCAAAAGCCCTCGAGTAGCTGAACAGTGCGACGTTAATATTCAATCTTGAAAATAAAATAAAATAGAAAATTTTTTTTGTTGTGGTTAAAGTTTATTATTCACACCTAACGAAAATTTCAAAATATTATTTAGATTTTGACGGTAAGACACATAAAACCCTTTATTAATAATTGAATATATCTATTTGTAACTTATTAGTTCTTTGCTTTTTCGTGATAAATACATGCCGGTATGTTTGCATTATCGCTTAGAATCTACTTTGCACATTTCATGAAAACCTAAAACTTTGAGAAAAATAATTCTTGAATAAATACAATTTTTTAAGCTTACTTTTTTTCAAAGAAAAAGAAAGAAAGATTAGAATTGCGATAGTGAAGCACTTATATATATATATATATATATATATATAAGTGACCGCAATTAAAACACCACCACACAAATAGCACCTAATCTAACATCTAAGTATTAATCGAAAATGAAGTCTGTCCAAGAACTGTCTAGTAACAAAGAGAAAGAAAAAAAAATGGCTAGCAGCAATGATATCCCATAATTCATCAGAAATTCAATGAGTGTCCAAATAGATGGCAATAAAACATAATCCTTTGCAAATAATGATGGATCGAATGACTGAGAATAATTAATTCATGACTTTGGATTACTTCTGCGGTTCTATTCGAGTTTTAACAAGATGAATCACGGGAACTCGTCTTATTAATTAAGCTTGCAATTATATCCTTAATGTGTTCTTTAATTAGGTCATATTTATTCAATATTTAATAAATTGTATAAATAACATACTTAATATACGGAAAATAAAAATTAAAACCCTCTGGGGCTGTAAAGATCTTTTATTCTGTGCATGTAATTCAGAATGTATATCATACTACAGAATGTGAAATTAACTTTTTAGTGTAAATCTGGTGGAATAGAAATTACTTAATATTCTTATTAATTACACTTATATCATGAGGAAATTTAAAATAAAATTTGCTTAGAAATATTGTTACATAAATCAGTGTTTGTATCCATGCTATGCTTATAAAGAACCTTATTTAGTAATACAAATGATATTTAGATGTTTCAGAGTTATATAATATATATATATATATATATATATATATATATATATATATATATATATCAGTATTATTAACATAAAGGGGGAAGGTTGGCTGGCCACAAAACATGTTCAACCCCACTTTTATACAAATTATTTTATATATAAGCTGTCCTAAGTCAGCAATGTTTATAATACTACAGCATCCATTTTTTAAGTTTCGATTGCTCGTGTGTCCTTCATTGTGTGGTTTTCTTACTGTCTCTGTGTTTTTCGGTTTTGATATTTATGGATGTTCATCTCTCGTTTGTAGAGAATTAGAATATATATATATATATATATATATATATATATATATATATATTCATAAATAGAAACGGAACAACACTATTCAAACGAAAGTTTTGTTAGTGATATAGTGTTAGTACTGAAAACTCATTTCTGTTTTAAATTCATGGGTAACTTTTTATACTAAATATGGTTCTGTGTGTATTTCAAGTAGAGCAATAAAATTTAATATAATATTATCGCTCGGATTCAGTGGCGCACGCAAGGTTTTTCAAGGGGGGAGGGCAAGGTCGAAAGTCCACTATTCCCGTATCATACCCCAATACACCGTAAACATATTCTTTTGATTTTATCGATTGTCGAGAGCAAAAAACACTAAAAAATAAATTATTGAATAAATAATTGCATTAATTAACAATATAAATTATTAATAACAAATACTTAATTAAATTTTACGTAATATATCCATAAATTTAAAATAAATCGAAGAAAAAATCATGGGCTATGCGGCGGTCCGGACCCCCTCCATGTGTGCGTCACTGATTGGATTCGTTTCATTTATATTAAGTAACATAGTGTACGAAACACATGTCCCATTCTGAGCCTGTTCCACGGAAGTAGAACTTTCATCGGTTAAAGATAAAGATAATGTTAAATGTATGGGCAACAGTTGCAAAAGTATGTTTTAAAAATATAGAAGAAAAAAATGGAAATCATAATTAAAAAGAGTAAGAGTAAAAGGGGCTAATTTAATTCTTATTTTAAGACAACAAAATGCATTTAAGAGCTTTAGATCCTTTTAACATTGCACTAAAATGAGAAACAAAGGTTTAGAGGGAAGAGGAATTTTAAAAAAAATTGTGGCTCTACTATAATTCACTTTTGGGGGGCATTTTTAAATAATTAAAATCAATACACACACAAAAATAATTCACTGTGTGAAACATATTAAAAGTATATAGCATCTCTAAAAACAAAACCAAAAAACAATTTGTCTTAAAATATCTATGCTAATCAAAGAAGAAAATATATTAACGAGAGAGAAAGAGAGAGAGAGAGAGGATATTTCTAGAGTTTTGTTCTATTCTCTTGAATCATTAATGAATTTTAAATAGTTGAATACTCGTATTATTATAATCCTCAAAAATTCAGCAGATTTTAATAAAGCTAAGAACAAGCTAAATGGATGTCGAAACAAACTCCAAGATGCATTCCATAGTTAAATTCTAAATTTGGTGTCGGTCCTGACCAGTGTCCATTGCAGCCGCTTGTCCTACGTGACGGGTACTTTGCTGATGGATCGGCAGTCCCCCAAACGGCTGAAAGGAGTTTACCTTGCTCCTTACTCGTCTCCAGACTTTCTTTGATGGACAGAAGCTACGATGCATTTTTTGTTGCTACCTTTTTGAGAAAGGCCAATAGATAGTAAGGTCTCGTAGACAGCGCGTGGATTTTGAAGACGAGTCATACATACCGCGCACGCAAGTCTTTCTCCCAAGCCCACAACTTTAGTAAATAATATACGAGCTTCATAAATGTATTGCGCTTTCAACAGCATTCTTTTTCTTTGTTTTCTTTCTCTTATTATTTGTTTTTTTTTCAACATTGTTGCCCACCTTTTATTTTGCCCCTTTTATTTTCTCTAGGCTTCATCCTGTTAAAATCTCTTGTTGGAAGAGAAAGTATGGTTTGAGTTTTATTCAACAAAATTCACATTTTTAAGGATTTACCAACCTTCCATTCAACATTCGATATCGAAATGTGCAACTATCGGATTTATTTATTACAAGATGTTTTTTTTAAAGATAAAGAAGTACCCACAAAACCTGTAATAAGTATTAAAAAAAATGTTGTGTGTCTGTAACATAAGAATCTAACACACAAACGATTAATATTAAATTTTAACCAGAGCAACAAAATGTATAAAGGAATTCATTATAAAAAAGAAATTATTGTAAGGTGCAACCAAAAGAACCCAATTTTTAGAAGTATATAGAAGTGAAATATAATTTTTAAGTTTTTTTAAAAGTAGTTTTAGGAATTCAAAACTAAAAGTTATACTATATAAGCCCAGTTTGTAAAGCATTTAAATTAATTTTAGAAACGTAAACCTCTCTTCGCTCTAAATGTGTACTAATGCATGTTACATCTATGGCATTTTTTATCTGTTTTTCTTTGTGAGGAACTATTATTAAAAATTATTTCGAATTGCATAGAGATTACTTAATTTTTTTTTTTTTTTTTTGCCAGTCACCAACCTTTCACATTATTAGTATTTCCAGAACGCCTTTGCTAATAGTGAAAATCAAATATAAACGACTAATAAGTAAACTATCTTTTAAATATGTCTCGTGAACAAATTGTTGCCGAAAAATATAACAACTACGAATTCTAAAAAATATCTAAAAAAAATCATTGTTCCTCTAATGGTTTCGAATTATATTATTTTGGACTTTTTCAAATACAAAAATTCTGACATCTGTTGCTTATCTGTAACAAAAGAAAATGAAGGAAAAAGAACAATAACGTGAGCAAAAAAAGCTAAGAGTCTTATTAATATATTAATCTTATATATAAGTACATTAAATGTGAGGAAAACTTAAATACTATTTAAATAAAATTCTTAGTATTACATACCTAATGAAAGAAAAACTTTCGAGGTAATAAAATAATAAACTACATAACTTCGTAAAACAAATACAATTTTATTTAAATGAAAGAATGACATTTTACCGTTCTCTAAGACTAAAAATTATTGAAAGCCTTATCTCTCGAAGGCTGAAAATTGAAACAGCAAGAACAAGCAGATGAAAAATTATTTCAATAAAGTGATACATTAGTTTAATTTTGTGACATATTAAAAATTTATTATAGATTGTTTCTAAGTCAATAAAATGTAAAATTAAATTGTGTTAAAAAAATTACCATAGTTAATTAAACAATGCTTTCTAAGAGCTTTTTAGCGTCGAACTTTTTAATGTTAATTACAAATATTTTTTTATTATCAATCATATTTTCAATTAACACAAATTTCCAACATCAGAGCCGGCTCTAGCAGTTTTGCCGCCCTGGATAAAAATGGAAAATGCCGCCCCCCCCCCCCCCCTCTCTCTTGCTATATATATATATATATATATTATTTTGTCTTAAAAAATTCAAAATAATTCAAAATTAAGGACATAATTACTTATTATTTCAAACGAATGAAATGAAAAAGAAGGAATCTTCTACTTAAGCACAGGCCAATTTCTTCGAAAAATAGTCTACTAATGGTGGGGATCACAAGCGTTTGTTTTAACTAATAGTAACTACACTCAAGACTAAAATAAAATATCTCCTATGGCTCTCTATTAACCAAAACCTCTTATTATCCTTGTCCCATTTTGGATATCTGAAACCGGACATCATAAGGGTGAAAGGAATGTCCATTGTTACCACACTCCGGGATGGGGAGGAAGTTACTAGTAAAAGATATGTAAACATATTAATTTTTATGCTTTAACATATACTTCCACCTCAAACCAAGTTTCAACATAAAAGAAAACTGTCATGAAATATACAGAGTACAAAATAAAAAAAATAATAATAAGATTCATTAAATGAAGTACCAAATTCACACCCAATAATATTTCAGAAAATGTATCAAATTTTTTGTAATAAAAAAAATAATAATAACAATAATAAATTCGATCCAAATGCCGCCCTTAAAATTTGCCACCCCAGGCAGGGGTCCGGCTTGTCTGGCCCTTGAGCCGCCCCTGCCAATATCTCTCATTAAATCCCTTTTTGAAACAAATCAATTTTTTTTTTTTTTTTTTTTTGTTTTGTGATAGATAAGCATGGAAGCAATTTATTGTTGAATTATTTTCTTATTACGTATACACAGAAAAGATTTATAATAAAACATATTTATTTAATTTCATAATTGACACTCCATTTTTCTTAAATTTAAATTAGTTACGGTATTTTTGATACATTATTATATAAGTAACGTACGTTGCTTTTATTTAACATTTAATTTTGAAACAAAGAGAAAATAATTACACTGCATAATATTATTATACAAACTATTTCAATTTTAACACAAAGTATCCTTACGCAGTATTTCAGATAATTTAAATTTGTGGGAATTTCTTGATTTGTATAAATGTTTTTATATAATGACGAGAACGTGTTTATTTCTTCTTTGTTTTTAGTTATTAAGAGGTCACATTATGTGATGCTATCAAATATTTAATTACACCGTTAGTTCATTGTTTATTATTACTTCTGTATTCAATTACTTTCGAGCGTAAGACAAAATCTTTTTTCCTTCATTCTCCTTTTTAATTATCGATTCTGATAAAGACTTGTTCTTAAGAGTTCGGTTTGTAGCGGGAAGATTTTGCTGGATTGGTACATAATATTGCCATTTTAGGATCGGTAAAGTTGATTTATGTTTTAAGGACAAAGTTTGGTAGGACCATTTATTTTTTCTCAGATGTTACTAAAAAAATCCAGCCTTTTTTTAATTTTTTTTACGTCAAGGTTTCTTTTTTAAGCTTTAGAACAAGAAGAAAAAAAAGTCCAACAGATTTATTTTCAGATTTTATACATTTCTACATTTCATTGTTCTTTTCTCAGTTTCACAATCTACCCACAACTCTGCAATCAGATCACCTCCCAGCATTGAAGAAGATGCTATCATTGATTACCAGTTTTTTTTAATTTTTTTCTTTCTGAAAAAAGGGGGAAGATATCTACAGCGTGACTGCTGTGTTCTTGCTCATCATAATAGGAAAAAAGCATTTGTTTTAAAAGCGTTCGGTGTATCTTCTAGTGAACGATGGATCAAAAAGAAGGGGGGGGGGAATGGAAAAAAAAGCACTCGTCAAGGTATAACTGCCATCATTACCAAGGGTTTTGAGTAGCAAACTACAGCTCTTTTGAATCCGTCATTAGAGTTTGAGTAATTTCCTAATTATGCTCAATATACCTGAGATAAATCTATTCGATGTTTTTCAGATATGAAGACTCGCGTTAAAGAAAAAGTTAATGATCTTTCATTCCATTTAAAAAGCAGATTTTTTTTCTTCTTGATGTATCGAATTTGCATTTGAGAAGTTGTTTACTCGTTTTTAGATTATGTCTTTTAAAAGGTTATATACATCTTATTTTCAGTTTATTCCGTTAATATTAACTGTCAAAATGTTTGATGCGCAAGCTTGGAAAAACATAAATTTTTATGAAGTTCCCTTTGAAGAGTTACACAAAATAAAATGCCACAAAAATTAATAATAAAATCATCGGAGTTTTGGAATTTTATAAAAAAAGCATAACATAGATAGTTAATTTAAGCATCCCCTAATATATATATATATTTTCATTCCATTTTTTTTTAAAAAAAATTTTAAAAGTGTTATTTACAAAGTTTTTTTTTTTTACATTTCTTTCCTTTAAAATTGCATTTCCGTTGTCTATATATGAAATACCTGAACATTGGGCATATATACCCCAAAATTTAAAGAAAGAAATCATAGTATGTATATTATATATGTATATATATTATCCTACAAAATTTAGAAAAGAAAAATTATGGAGTCGAAAACAAAGAACAACAAATCAAAATATTAGTAAATAAACATAAAAAAGTCAATAGACCAAAATGCAAAACTATTATGTTTTCTAGGGCTGTCACCGACTTAAGGCGGTGAAGTAGGGTTAAGCTTACTTGATGGGATCTCAACCTTCCACTTCAGCAGAAAATTTAAACAAAAAAGATAGATATAGTAACACTGAATAAAACTGTAGAAGATACATAAAGAATTTTAAGAAAATCCTTGTTTTGGAATTGAAACTAATAACAAGTAAATAAGAGAACAATTTTCAAAATTACATTTTGTCTTTGGAATAGAGTTTAAGTTTTAAGAATAAGAATTCCGTAGACATTATTGATAATAAATCAGTTTAAATGCATATTTTTACCAAATATCAAAATGCCGATGAATCTAGCAGAAAACCTTGCGACATTTATGTTGCAACCAAACACAGAATATGTTTGATATGCGTATTTCAGAATGGTTGAATGTACATCAGTGCTTCTTAAACTTTCAATGTTTGTGACTCAATATTCAATCATAATTTTCGTCGCCCCCCCCCCCCCACCCTCACTTTCATACAATAACAATATATTGAATTCAATAATACTTTGACGCTGTACCTACAATACGACTTAAACCTCTTAAGTGCCATCGACGTATATAAACGTCTCTCTCAGCGAGCACATTAATTGCCCAGGAAGTATATATACGTATTTTCGAAGCTTTTCTATGCACTGCTACCTATAAAATTATTCCGAAGGCTTCGGAGTGCAATAAAAGGACCTTGACAGTGTTTACGATGGATTTACTTATTTCAGAGGATTTGCTTATTTATTACTTTTCTACCACTCCCCACCCCAAGACACCACATACGCTCGCCTACGTGTTAAACGATAGCATTGGGGAGCGAATCGCGTAATTTTTATTAGGCATTTAAGGGATTAATTACAAAGTGTACAAATTATCAAGAGAAATGTTAATTTTTGTATATAATTTTAGATATGACAAGCCCTTGGGGTCACTGGTAATTATTAAAGCTGTTCTTAACGTAGTATTGTTAAATTAATTATAAAATATATTGCGCATTTCTGATATATTTATAAGAGTATTATATCAGTGTAAATGTGTATTTTACTTTTATTATATCAAAATATATTTTGGTTGTTTACTTTCAGTAAATTAATATTTTTTTGAAAATAATCTTTTGTTTCTGACTTTTCAATATGCTCGTACCCTCCTCGTAAGGTTATCCCGCCCCCCCCCCCCCAGGAGGCGCACCCCACAGTTTGAGAAACGCTGATGTACATTTTTCTATTTAAATTTCTTTAAATATAACTCAATGATAAAATAACACGTAAGATTTTTTTTTTTTTAAATCAATAAAAAAAAAAAATAAAAATTATTTAAAATAATAAAAAAAAAAAAAAAAGGCACAAGACATTTGATTTCCTGTTGTAACTAGTATTCGGAGTAAAATAGCTATGATAATCTCATTATTGAACAATAGAAGCTGCCATCAAAGGCCATAATTTTCTATTTTAAGTTGTATTCAGAATCACAGTGATATAAAACTAGTATTTAAACTTCATAACTTTATAAATAGCAAATTATTTTCTACCGAAAAAGAAGGAAGGAAAAAGAGAAAAATACATTAAAGTTTAATTTAAAGTATGTATATTTAATTTTAGTTTCTTATAAAACTGAAAAGTTATATTGAATTATTTTTTGTAACGGTATGTTAACGCTCTTAAGTTTTAACGTAACCACTTCGTAAAATTATGAAGTGTTCAATTTTTTAAAAAACTCTGATTTTTGTGCATAAAAATTTTTTTAGAAGTATTATAAAAACGCAGAAAAATCTTTAATAGTATTAGAATTTAAGTTTTTGTGTATAGATTTTTTTAAAAGAATTTTGATCTTTTGAAAAAACTTTCCCCCTACACAAATTGTCTACCATTAATTTATATAGGAATTGAGGTGCAGTTTATCAACTTAAATAAGGAAAGAAAGAAACCTAATACAAAAGATATTTGTCATTCAGTTACACACACAGAAAACTACAAATGGGAAGAACAGTCAATATAATCCAATAACAATATTTAAAAGCGTAACTTGAGACCTCAAGTGGACATTTTATTAAGACATCGTTGATTTATAAATATTTTAGGGCAAGAGATAAGAAATAAACTTGCAACCAATCGATAGTGATAGTATGATCTAACAACAGTGTGAGAGCCCCCTCCCTACCCAGCGCGCTTCAATGACTCCGTCTGGATCGGAAACCTCTGCTCGACACTATCAGCTGCAGCAATCTTTGGTGGTGGCATTTTGGTCTAACCATCAACTTCAATCGTCTTCAGTTCTGAAGCGAAATCCGTCGCTGTTGAATCCAAGCGAGACAAGACCAGCAGCTGTCAAAAGCATTCGATTGCTGGCTAATAGGTCACTTAAAATGTCACGGCTTTTTAACGTCGTCATCAACACTTGAGGGACGACAAGCGGACTTGGACCATGCGAAAAGGCGATAGGTAGCGTGAGCAAATATAATCATTGTTTACACGAGTGTTAGGATGATAAAGGTAATTTTAACGAAATGCATTTAAGCTGTTGCAACTGGGAATGATGATATCTGTTATTTGAATGCGTATTTGGTATTTAGTGTGAAAGTCGAAATAATTTTGCTGAATTAGTTTTCTAAATATTTTTATAATCAGGACGTTATTACTCAGTCATTGCATCATTTTCTCAATTGTTTCTTATTTTCTAAATTAAGTGAAGCGAATGGTGGTTTATATTGCTTGTAAAATTATTTGAATTTTAATTGTATATATTCATAGGCAAATCTTGGGGGGAAAACTACTTGGGATACTGATACTCTTCATGCTTTGGTGTAATTTTATCTGGTTATATTACTTGTATATATTTTAAAGTAATTTAGATGTAATCAAGTTTCACATTTAAACCTGACTCTGGCGATTCCCCATCAAGTTTCAAACAAAATGATTTTATTGCATCGTGTCAGAATTTTGTTTGTCTTCTATTATTATTTAAATGCTGCTATAATCAGTTGTATTGCCTTAAGGGAACCAGAACTTTTTCTTTCTGACTTAAATTTAAATATCACATTTAAGTTTCTAAAATGACTAAGGAAAAAAGTCATATATTCTTTCGTTTCTCCTGCGTTAATTTTGAAAGGAATGGTATTCCTTAAATATTCTTATATTTCAAACAAAATACTTCTAATGCAGCATAATAGCACAGATTCCTTATATTATTAGGAAAAACTATTTCATTGCGCAGTTGAATTCATATTTTGATATAGGTAATATTTAAAAGCAAAAATAGTAATTTAACTTATTATTTTTTTCAAAAATTTTATTCGTGTATGATATTCTTCCAAAAGGTGTAAGAGAAAAGAACTTTTATCTAGCACTATCTTACAATACAGCATAAAATGGATTCTCAAAAATTTTTTTTACTTTACCACTAATCATTAGCCAAAATTTAATCTACCAGCAATATATTTTACCGATATGGTAAATTCGGATTAAAAAATTAAAATTACTGTATCAATACACATTGTAACAAATAATTAATTATCTCCTCTTTTTTTCGGATATGCATTTGAAAAACTTGTTAAAATATATAAAAAAAATCTGTTCTAAACTTTTAGATTGATAAAAAGTGATACACAAAAAGGGTTTTAAAAAGTTGATTTTTTATTATACACTTCAAAACAACACAAGAGCTATTGGCAACGGACCTTGCACTTTTGAACCTCGGTCAAGTGAACTGACATCACACTCTCTAGACATACTACAATATCTATGTGAGGACTTAAGCCTCGATAGATTTAACGTGCATCGGTCCAACTATATGACAGGTCTTTAAGGTATCCGACTACGTTCGGAACCGTGATTTTGCAAAAGCGCATAAATGGATAATTTTCATGATATTTAATGTCACTTAGATTAGAATACATGTATAAAATTGTTTTAAGGACACACATTTTGACAAAAAAAATTATATAAATACAATATTTTGGCAAAAAATTAACTTAGAATAATCTTTTTTCAAAATGTTCTCCTTTTGTGAAAAATGCTTCTATTATAGTAATATTTTGCCTGTATATAGCTCAGATCTCTCTACAGAGGCTCAACTAGAATTTTTGAAAAATTCACATTGTTTTCAGAGTTACCACCAATTGAAATAATTATTGGCGTTTTTTTCTTAAAAACTGCTCCCCTCTGTTGTCGTAAAATATGGATAAACCCACTTCTAAGTTATATATTTCAAAAATTCTAGTTGAGCCTCTGTAGAGAGATCTGAGCTATATACTGGCAAAATATTACTATAATAGAAGCATTTTTCACAAAAGGAGAACATTTTGAAAAAAGATTATTCTAAGTTAATTTTTTGCCAAAATATTGTATTTAAATAACTTTTTTTTGTCAAAATGTGTCCTTAAAATAATTTTATGCATATATTCTAATCTAAGTGACACTAAATATCATGAAAATTATTCATTTATGCGCTTTTGCAAAATCACGGTTCCGAACGCAGTCGGATACCTTAACAGCATCTGTACTCGATCGCATTATTCAACAGAAATGACGCCGGGCACGAGCAGGCTATCGTGGTCACAATGTTAGAATTACAACAATTGAAAAAGGGCTGTTTCAGGCAAAAATTCACTTAAAAGAAATTTAGTGAATTTTAAATATAAAACATCTACTTTAGCAGTTCTCTTTTGCAAATTATACAAAATTTTGAAAAGGAAACTTAACTTCTGAAATAATTTAATTCTTTTTTATTCATTATTTTTTGGACCGATATTCATTTTACCAGTGAATAATATAATTTGATTAGCTTTAAAAAAATTGAATTGAATTTTCATAAAATTTAGTAATCTGGCAATATATAAAGGAGTTAGCAAATAGCGCCCCGCCAAGAGGGTCATAAAACTAAATATAGAGAAGATTTTTCGTATATTTGGTCTCTATATTTGTGACCCAAGTTTTTCTTGCATGAAAAGATCAATGGCGTTAACTTGCAGGTTGTGACGAGATCACAAGATTTCGGGATTTAAAAAAAAAATGAATCTAAAGTCAATTTTTTCGGTTAGTCTATTTCTACTGATATTGATATAGCACTTATGCTACAGCATGAACTTATTGACTCACAGTGTGAAGAAATATTGAATGCTATAACACTGACTCTTACAAATCTTTGTCAAAACTTTAATGGGGAATTGTTCTTTACAATTTAGTCGACATATCTTTGACAACAAAGTTTCTCTTGCATGAAGATCAACAAGAGTAAATATAGATGCAAGTTGACTGAAATAAACTTGCAGGCTGTGATGAGAATTTCAACAAGCAATCTCACCTCTGATTTTAAAAAATAAATCGTGGAAAAGTGTGATTGGGTACATTTGTCTCATTAAACTGTTTCTAAAATTAAATGTCCTTGAAGCTATAGATTATATGTAATTAGCACAATAAATAAATAAAATAGTGACAATTTTGTTCAATTTAAGTTATATTTATTGTGATTTTCATGGTGCAATTTATACTTTTTCTGATAACCAAAGAAAACTAATGAAAGCAATCATTTTAAGAAGGTTGTGGCCCGCTTCCCTAATCCTGCTTCCTCCGCTTCTACAATGGGACTATCAAGCCAAAACTATTGCTCTTCCCTGATATATATATATAATACCCCTTTTATACAAAATATCAGAAGAGAGAATCCCACATCCCCTCAACTTAAGTGCCAAAAATCAAGAGCGAATTATCCCTTTTCTAAATTTAAACAGAGGGAAAAATGGAATGGAAAAAATATATTCACATGTTCAAGTGAAGGGAAATATTAGTTAATTTAAGAAGTGACAAGTATTTGATGGATTAAATTTCAATCACACAGTAAGGCACGTGTAAGCAATTAAGATATTCTCTTACTAGGAATCACCAATAAATTTATCAAAAATTCAATGTCTAATCCTTTTTACGAGGAATAACAAATACAATGTCAAAATATAGGTTTTAATTCTTTCATACTAAAGGAAATGAAATTATCGTTTTCAAAAAGGGATATTCGTAATAACGATTTTGATAGAAATTTAAATAAGATTCGAATTTTAAGTAAATATTAATTTAAGTTATATATATAAATATTTCGAGGACACAATCCATTCCATGCATGTTTAAAAATTCATTCTGTTATTGCAGGAAAATGTGAATTGTTTCTATATTCTATGAATATATGCTTCTAATTTTTTCTTAAGTACTTACTATTTTTTTTTTCAGTATATATTATTACTCTTAATTTTAACAAAAGTATGTAAATATCCTGCCAGAAATTGAAATAACTTATCAACTATTATCTTTAAACCTTTAATTATCTTTAAGCAAACAGAACATATTAATAAAAACACAGAAATCTAAGAAAATGATGCAAATATTTTGCAAACAAAATTGTAATGTATATACATGAATTAAGAAAAAATTTGTCCAAAAAACAATAATATTTTTTAAAGCTATTAACAGTAATTGATGCATTTTATATTTCCCATTCTTTACTACTTTATTTCCGAAAAGATTTTTTTTTTTTTTTAATATTTAAAATTAAGGATTCCTTGTCAGTTATTTTTACATTTTTCTTTCCTATTAAGCTCACTGATGAAGTTGACAAGATGACTTTATTACACCAAAAGACAAATCCCCACAAGCAATGAGTCCACTTGTCTCTGAGGCGTTTACGATTTGCCAAAAAAGTCCATTTCGCTCAAGGTGTCAGTTGTTCGTTCCTAAGCGTCATTTTCGGGAGCGTCTTTCAGTTCATTCGATCGGAGAGAAGGCGGACAGCAACCTGCCATCACTTTCAATTGTGACCAACGATGGCACTCACCGGCGAGGCCCCTTCACACGCCACCTCCAGTCAAGTCATGGGACCGAAAACTTAAAGTGTGAAAGAAAGGAACCGTGAGATAGAAATTAAGTTTATAACTTTCCTCCAGCCCAGAATCAGAATCGACAGAAACGACAGCGAAAAAAAGAAAAGAATTTAAAATTAGAAATAAAAAGTTTAACACATCCAGCCTTTTCGAGAGAGAATGCTTTGACGATTATTTCTACTCTATTTAATATAATTTAATAGATTTCTTGAGGAAATCCGTAATTATATTTGCTTACAGTACACAGAAGGAAAGTTAATCTGAAAATTTAGTTCGATCGATTTTTATTTAGTAAAATTACAAAGTGTACATAATAATTAGTACTTCGAAAAATAAAATTACAACACACTTATAACATTAAATATAAAGTTTAAAAATATTTCTGTTCGATACAAAGCGGAAAATCTGTTTGACTAATTCAGAAACATAAGCAAAAAGGAAAAACTGCAGAAAAATTTTAAATATACTCAAAACATTGAAAATTTAATGATGGATGTTATTGCTAGCTTAATACACGTTGATATTTGGGGGGAAGGGCTGTATATATATTTTTTAAATTAATTATATGTATTCTTGGTCTTCCTTTTATTAAAACATTATGGTATTTTAATTAAATTTCTTAAATTAAATGATTAATAACAGAGAGACTGCTTATTAACTATCAATTTAAAAAGTTAGCTATTTTCTTTAACGGTAGAGAATTTCCAAAAGTAGATCAGTTGGCTTTAAAAATTATGACTAAATTAAAAGATTTCCACAATAGGTTAAGAACAATGACAGAATTAACAAAAAATAAATAAAATAAAAAACAATACAATTTATTTAATAAATAACAATGATAAAAGTAAGACTTAAAAATATTTTTCCAATAATTTTTTAAAGAATTATTTTGTTTACCAAGACAAAACAGCTATACATTCACTTTAAAAGTTTTTTAGCGAGGCTTTAAATTGTTGAGTAAAAAAAGTATTAAAAGACGCCAAAGAATTAGCCAAATAGTAGGAATCAAGCTTTTGTATTCATTCAACATAATTCCCTTAAAATCTCTTCTAAATCACTTTGGGATCAAATGCTTTTGCTAACTCAGAGGGCTGTCTCTTAGAAACATCATGAAGAGGAAAAAAGAAATCAGTGAAACTAACAAAAGAAAAGAAAATTGGTATGCGCAATGGTCTAAAAGTCAATTGCTAGTTGTCTTAAGTCCATTTCCTCTTCACACGCGTTAAGAACTAACGAGTAAAATGTTTTGTTTTTTCTCTCTCGAAAGAAAATTTGTTTTTGGCGAGATCTTTTTTTTTTTTTTCCCTTCCCCTAAGTTTCAAGTAAGTTACAGAGAGACTGTAATTTCTATTGCTCATTTTTTTAAGTTTTCTAAATTGTGCTTGTAAGTTTGGTTTTTGCTTATTGGTGAAACATTAAACTATGGAGGAGAGAAGTCAATTTTTAATGCTAATAGTGGGTTTCTAATAGACCAATAAGTTCTTTGTGTGCTTATATAACTATTCTCGTTTAATAATTTTAAATATTCTTTCGATTTTTAAATAAAAAAAATTTAAAGACGGAAAATAACGGTGAATAAAATAGATTTTTATCCTTCAAATACTACAGTAGGGAAAACGATGTTAACATTTTTTCATATCAAACCTTGCAGTGGCACACACAGGAATTTTTCAGGGAGTGGAGGGTGTCCAGGGTCGAAAGTCCAATATTTTCGTATCATACCCCAATATGCCGCCCAACATATGCTTTTGATTTTGTCGATTGTCGGGAACAAAATAAACGGTAACAAATAATTTATTGAATGAATAATTAGCATTAATAACCAATATTTAATTAAATTTTAAGTACTATATACATAAGATTACAATCAATCGAAAAAAAATCAAGGTCTGTGGGGAGAGGGGTCTGGACCCGGGGATCCTCACCCTTGTGTACCCCACTGAAACCTTGTCTTATAGACTCGTTTAATATAGAAAAAATGTACTTGGCATTTTCATTTAAAAGTATGCATGCATTGAAAAAGGAAACGTACTCATTCCAATTTTCATTATTAATCTTTTAAAAACTTACATTAGGTGATTTTTTTTTTTTATTATTTCTGAACATTCTTAAGCTTATAGACTTAATAATTTAGAACAATTAGGTCAAAAAATTGAACAGAGATTTTTATAGGGATTTAAATATATGCGATTTTTAAACTAAATTTACAAACATTTTATTGCATTTAACCGTTTTAAAATAATGTAAAATGATGTAAAAAACTTCAATATAGTTGTGTACACTCAGTTGAATTCAAATAATAATATTTTTTTGTAAAAAGTTTTGAATTTTGTTTTGGAGTACAGAGAAAACAGTCATCCCGTTATTTAATAGCACTGATACCTGCATCATTTGTAAAAGATATTTAAGGACGTATTCGCCGAATATTTGGAAAAACCGACTCTTGAAACTATCCATCATTTAATATACAACTTAGTGAAAAAGGCTGAAACATTAGCCCTTAAGTGCTACATTAGTTAATTGCTATTTTGTATTGTTTTTGTTTAGAATCAGAAGATTTTTTTTTTTCAGACGCATTATTAAAAAAGTTTATTCAAATGAAATCTGAACAGGCAGTTCATTCATGTACTTCATAACCTATTTTCCATTCAAATGAATTTCAGATTTTCTTTCAATTATAAAATTAAACTTTCAAAAAGAAAAATTTCTCAAAGACTTCTTTTAACTCCAACATGGATAAATAAAACGTAATTCATAATTACCAAGTTTAACTGAAGACTGATTTCTATTAACTCCAAAAATTGGACACGCCATCTCAACATTATATAGAAGTAGAAATTAATTAAACTAAAAGTTTTTCCCTTAATAATTTAAATAAAGAATTAAAGAAACTCAACATAAGCCGAAGAGTCAGATACCTAGCAGTTCGAATCATTTTTTTTTAAATATAAAAGAATGTATGTGTTAATTCACAATTGTGATTTCATTTGACAGTAGATCAATTCTAAACTTCTTTTTTTTTTTACTCAAAAGTTTTGAAGTGGAAGTAACCTTACCTTTTAAAAAAATCCTAATTATGTATTGAATGCGAAACTTTGTATTAAATGAGAGGAATTTACTATGGAAATTTCCAATGCTATACATTTCTCAAATATTAAAAAGTAAACTTTCTAAATTTTATCATCCAACTGTCTATGTGTTAAAGGATATACATAAAAGACAGTTTTTAATTATGATGCAAAGCATGAAAAAATTAGAGGAAAAAAATCTTTATTTTAAAACACAGAAAAAAATATGAAGCAATGACAGTTCAAAACTGAAGAATTTTAAAGTATGCTACGGTTTTTTTAAAAACGTAGCATACGTTAAAATTACAGAGTTATTTCAATTGGAGGAATATAATCGAACACTGTTATGCAATCAATGTATTGAAAGTGTAAAAGAAATCTAAATGTATAATTTAAATACAATTGCAATATTTCATATGATCATATGTTTTCAATGAATTTATTATAAAACTAAGAAATCTATTTCCAAATGCACTTTCATACTAAAAGTTAAATCCGTCTCCAGATGAAATTTAGCTACATATAGCTGTACTACAAATTAGATTTAATTTTTAAGCAAACATACCTATATGATTTTAATAACTGGACAATATAAATATTTAGATACGAATTTATGATTAAAAGTACCTTGAATTAGCTTTAAAAAGTAAATTATTCAAATGAAATATATTTCTTATATTAATAACGTATTAAAATTCAATTCATTGGAGAATAAATGACGGGAAAAATGTTTACAATATTTTCAGTTCACTAATTTTTATTTTACTCTTCATTCAGCTGGTTTTATTAATTGAAATAATTGAAAATAGTATTAATAGATGAGAGTGAGACTTTCCTAAATTGTTCAATGTGAATCAATAGATGGAATCTGGTAACTGTATTCACCCATTTTTATTAGTACAACTTTTGCAACTCTAATCCGTTTTCACATCCCTATCCTTGAAATATACATGATGAACACTACCCAGTTTGAAGGGAAAATAGAATGGGGGGGGGGGGAGTAAATAAATTTTAAAGCTATACATTCTTAAAAATGTACGATGAAAAAAATGATATTTTTTAAAAAAAAACTACCAGAATACGGAATTATGCTTGGCAGGAAATTAAAAATAATTTTTGCGGGGAGAAGAGAGGGAAGAAGTTGAATCTAACTTAAAAGAAACAGAGTTTAAAAGTCAGAGAAACAGAGCATCAAAGTTAGAGGAAAAATAAGATTGTATAAATATTTTAAAGAAAATAAAGAGGAGAATTGTGCTTGAAAAAAAACAAACTTACAGCTACTCATGAATAAAAAATAAAAGTTTAAATGAAAATATTATGTATTGAAATTATTGGATTCTTCTCTCATTAGACAATATTTTATATAATGATAAAATGCTTTTATAAATGTTTCATTTTTCAAAGCTTTGAATAAATGAAAGTACAGTACGAGAAATTAAAAACATCATTTGCTTGTATATTATAAGGAAATTTATATTAACCAAATATCCCGATTATGAGCCAAAGAAAGTGGGCTCGGTAGCTGATGGTCACGAACTCGGGGCAGCGATATTTTTGTTGAGTCATGGCCTCTAAAGTTCTGCCGTGTAGAGGGGCTGATGCACGAGACTCAAAGTTCATACGTTGTAGTGCTGTGGAAGTTCTGAGAGTGTGGTGGCAATTCATCACTTGGCTGAGGTACAAAATTACTAGGTTCGTCGCCTATAACACTCGTGTACCTTCAAAGTGCAGTGTTAATGAACAGTCAATCATGAGTAAAAAATTCATTTAAATTAAATTTTAAAAAATATTCCTTTTAAATATGTAAAGAAATATATCGAAGCTAGAAATTATCAAATGGAAAAAAGCAAGAATTTTTTAAAAATTTTTTTAAAAATGCATAATAATGATATTTTTAAAGCAATTCTAATTAAACAAAATTAAAATAAGTGAAATTCTTGAGATTTCTCACTATTTATGCTAAAATTTATCTTTGAATCTTTTTTTTTTTTTTCCTATCTCTAAAAATTAATTATAGAAATTTTAGTTTGTGTTTATTTGCATTTTTATGTTTTACAAATGTTATAAATTAATGAAGATCATTCTAATAAAATAAAATCCCGTTGTATGCAGTTTTTAAAAATATGACTAAGTTCTAATTTTAATAAAAATTCATTATAAGACGATGTGATACTTTTAATGAAGGAAAAATAAACTTAAAAAGTGAAGATTTTAGCGTGTACTGAAATATAACAATAAGAAAGAATAAAAACACTTTTAGAAATTTCATGTTTTAATAACAGTATAAATTCTTTCAATATTTGATAAAATTATGAATAATAAAAGGTTCAGAAATACGTTTTTACTGTAATCTAATTTGTAAAAGTAAAGACTACTTATCTAGTGAAAAAGAGATATAATTCTTTTTTTTTTTTTTGACGAGCAGGTTATTTTATAAAAATTGATGTAATCTCAATATTTTTGTAATGTTTCTATTTAGCTCCTCAGAAAAATTAATATTTCCGACTTGAATTAGAAATATTTGATCGACGGGGAAAACATTCACTTTAAATAATTAAGTTGCGTATTTTTTTTTAAAACTCTCAAATTTATATTCGAGTTATAATTGGAAGAAAAAAAAATATTAAAAAAACAGTTTTGAAAAAATGTATACATGAACTAACTTAAAATCATGTATTAAGAGTTAAACTAATTTCAGAATAGTTTTTACATTATTATCGAAAGCATTAATTTTTATTCAAAACGTATTTTTTTTATTACTATAATAGTTCGATTTTTAGAAGCGTTATATTATAAGTAATTGTACATTTTCTTATTACAAAATTTGTAAAATTATTTAAATGCATATATCTCCCTACTCTTTCTTTAAAAAAAAGAAGAAAAATGTAGGTATTTAAATCAAAATTATTCCTCTTTTTCTAATTGCATATATAAAGTGGATTTTTTTTTCACTTCCCATAAAGTCTTACCCCCAAATCCCCCCCCCACACACATCTTTTTGTTTAGTTAATAACATACTTCCGAAAGAAATTTTTTTAAAAAAATGCTGATTTATAGGGCACACAACTTATTCATAAATAAATTTAAAGCATTATTAGACACAAGCAAAAATAAAACATAAATGTATATTATCAGCAAAACTTTAAATCTAAATTTTTAAAAAAATATATATTTTTCATCTATTTTTTTTCATAAAAAAAAAAAAAAAAATCAAAACAAATATGTGTATACCTTTTCGGTCAATTCCAAACTGCTCTTTTTAAAACAATGTGACGCTTTTGTCCAATGAAATTCTGCAATTTTTTTTTTTTTAAAAACCATAAGATTTAAGAAAAAAAAGAGAGAGAGAAAATGCGGAAAGAGAAGCTAAAGGGCGACGAAATCGAAACCCAAGAAAAAGAGAGAAAGAAAAACGAAATACACTAATGTAAAAATAAAAAAAATGGAAACGAATGCCCATCGGAACACTAATAGCGAAAACTCTTGTCATAATCAATTGTCGAAGACTCGAAACCTATGCTCGAGTCCGTACAAGCGAAGGCGGAGCAAAGCATGCTGTAATTGCATGTCTCTGGAACGTAGAGGGGCGCTACGATCGGCTTGCAAACATCTCATTGGCCAATTAGGCTATTCGTCCGACCCACGTGTAGGGGGGCGGAAGGGGTGAAGAAAAGCCTCACAACAACACTGACTTCATTATCAACTAAAACTCGTTTATTTGAGCTCACCTTGTCTGACAGATAGCGCTAGCTATACGAACCACTCTAAAAGCGCTCACGCTTAACACGCAGCTAAGAAGGCGGGCGATAATAAATAAATAAAAAAGAACCTGAAAGAGGAAAGTCGCTGCAGGCTCGTTACGGGCGATAGACATTGAGAACCTGTCTTTCGACCAGATAAGTATTTGCGTGCGAGAGAGAAGTTTATCTTGTACCGGCTTTACAACAAACTTTGATTTCTGTTAGCTTGCGTTTGTGATTGCGTCTAGCAACTTTTTTCAACGACTTGATTCGCCGTCTTATTTAAGACGAGGTGGTAGATATATAATCGTTTGTGACAAGGGAAAGAAAAATAACATTGTGCAAAATGTTGACTTAAAAACTAATGGACTCATCTGTGATGCAAATATCGAAGCTTGCTTTCTAAATTGCACGTGGTGTTTGTATTACACAAAATCTAGTGTTTCGATTTGTGATTTTTTTTTAATATTTACTATGCATCCAACTTTAGGTGAAAGACATTTTTCAAACAAACCATGGAAGCACTCTCTGCAATAGAAGAGCACAATTGCTTGATTTTTTTGTGACATTTCTGATATTACTTGTGACATTAGATATGGATGACGCTGACAGTGGCGAAACAGTCAGCAGTAGTCGTGCAGGGTCTGCCAACAGTGGCAGAGGATCTTCATCCCCTACACTTAATAGTCATCACCTGTATAATAATAATAATGCAAATAATAACCCTTCACCCACCCCTCTACATTCTCCACTGGTATCGAAACCCCGACTGTCCTTCAGTATCTCCAGGCTGTTGGGGGATGAGAAAAAGAGGAACATTATAATACCATCTCCCGTATCAGAAGGATACGAAGATGAGCAGGGTCACGGGACTAATCAGCATCAACAGATGTCTGCAATGGACGCGATGACCGCCGTTGCAAATTCTTGCGCCGCTGCAGTGGCCAACGGTCTGCCGCCGTCTTTGCTGGCCGAGATGAAGGCATCCGTTCCCGGGATGATAACAGCCTTCGATACACTTCACAGGGCGCCCAATGGCTCTGTCATTCGAGTGCCTGCTCATAGGCCGGCACCTATGCCCTACGCGACATCTGCTGGCTTCCCATGGATGGGTCCTGCGGGACCAACCTTAGTTAAAGACAGACTTCATGGTAAGTAATCAATTCTTTATACAGTAATCAATCGATTGAAGCTTTCGAAAGTATTTTTTCATTTAAGTGCATGCCACTCTTTCTCTTGTAGCTCATGAATTGCCTTATTTAATGTGACATCTCTTTTTCTCATGAAAGTAAATGTTGAAAAATGTATCTTTCATACGAATGCCCCCCCATCTAAATTTTTCTTGCGAATTAACTTTGTAACATAACAGTTGAAATGCTTGCTCGAACAAAAATCAATACTACTTATGATGTCTTATTGTTAATGAAAAACTGCCCGTGCACACGCTGAAACTTAATTTCAGCATCTTAATTGCCGCAAAATCCGGCGTATAACGAGCACCGGTGTATAATGCGCACCTATACTTTCAAGCTGCATTTTTTAATTTTCAGGTATGTTCGCCGTATAACGTGCACCCCGCTTTTTAAAAAGAAATCTGAAATTTTGTATACAACGTTCTTATGTTTTGAAGTCATTTATTCGAGAAATAATGTCAGACTTTTGAAATAGTAGTATATTTCTAGAACTAGATCTCTTTTAGTTCATAAAGTATATCAGTTCTCTATTTAATAAACAGTATTTAGATATGTGTAAAAGTAAAAATTTGCTTATGCTCATCTCTTTTGTTATTTTTAAAGCTATCGTTTTTATACCCGGCGTATAACGCGCACCCTTATATTTCGATCCCATTTTTTGTGTTCAAAGTGCGCGTTATACGCAGGATTTTACGGTACGTTTATTTCTTTCAACTTCTAACTACAGAAACTTTATTGCTAAATAATATTGCATAAACTAAACTTTTAAGTAATCAACAGAAAACTACTCAAAAATCAGTCCCTTCCCCTGAAATAAAGAGCCACGCACATTAATTGACTTAAAAAAAAAATGTTCTATATTTAAATTATAATACAATTTAAATTATACATAGTTTTAAAAAAGTGGATGCATGCGTTTTACTATACATCAATACCAAATCTTTTGGCAGCTGTATATAAACAATAACATAAACTGAAAAAAAAATAGTATAATCCTTCTCTATAAGACAGTTATTCTTTTAAAAGTATAAGAGAGAGTTAAAAGCTGTTTAATCATGTATAATAAATTCCTTAAAGTTTATTTCCATTAGTGGTTAAATCAGTTACACAATCACAATTGATATATGTGTCAAGCAATGAAGCGTATGGATGCTAACAGAGTTTAAATTTGCTTGTTTATTTCAATGTGTGTGTGTGTTTTTTTTTCTTTTCTTTTATTTATTTATTTATTTTGTTCTAGTAGTCCTTTAGTTTAGTGGTGCATACAAAAAATATTAGAATATAATTCAGTTTCACTGATTATATAAATTAATTTTCAAAAAAATTAACATTTTTTACTTAAAAATTCTCTTAATATTCATAGTTGAAACAAAAATGTTGAATAATTTCTATCATTTTTGTGCATCATTTATCACTAAAACTTAGAAAATTTTCCCCGAATTAAAAAAACTATGTTAAAAATTTTCAATTTAAAATTAAAGCTGTCTTTTTAATAATTGAAACAGTGATAATTAATTTATATCAATCATATTAATAATTAATCCAGATAAAAATGTCTAACAATAGAAATATGTGCAGCTTCTATAAGAAAATTTATGGATTAAGACCAATGACGAAGTCCAATGCTTTTTTAAACCTTATTTGAAAAGGTTTTCTAATTTCTGGTGAATAGTATTGGAAATATAATACCCTGTTTAATTAGAGCACATACGTAAATATTTTATTAAATATGTTGCTTAACCAAAGTTAATTATCTTCTGCAACATTTAATACCTGAACTGATTATAAAATGCAATACTATTTACCAATAAGTAATATTATACATTATTTTTTATATTTGATATTCATCAGTACTTACTTAAACATATATTAAATAGCTTGTTTATTTATACAAATGGTGTGCAATTCTTAGTTTCAAAATAATTGTTTTAGTGTAGATAAAATTAATTCTTAAATATATTCAAGTATCTTGCTGAAGGGAACAGTAAAAAAAAATTTTCTTTGCTTTTTATTTTGAAAAATAATCTATTAATTGTTTCCTTAATTATTAGTTGAGTTATTTTAAGAGCTAAATGTAAATACGCGTAAATGCATTGTTACATACATTAGTTCAATTCAGAAAATATATTTAATGATGAAGAAACGTAAGATAGATTTTATATAGAAAACGTAATGATTGCATATTAATGTAACAAACTTTTGTGGCACACAATTTCGAATTCTTATAAAAGTGGATTTTTAAACATTGCTTTTTCAAGCTGGCTAAATTTTCGCATCCTAACAGATTACTATTCAGTATAATTTAATATATAAAAGAAGTTCTAGTGGATAAAGTGCTATACATTTATAGAAAATTAATGAACTGCACTTGTTCGTCTGAGCATATGTAGTTCGCAGATTTGCAACGGTATCAGTCACTCAAAAAATCAAAACAAGGCAAATTTTTTGTACGATCCACAAGCCATTTATTAAAAATATTCATTCAGAAGGGCAATGCTTATTTATTTAGATAGTTTTTGAATTTCTTAATACTTTTATATTATTCTTAACTTCTGTGATATATGTACAACGAGTAGGTACATGAGTCTATTTACACTAAAATAATACATATACCGTTGTTTTGTTTTTAAATAAAAATACACGCTATTTGAAGTATTTTATCTGAATAATTATATTTGTTTTCAGTCCCCGAGGAGAAATTGTATTGATTGAAAAAGTTGAGAAATAAAGGGAAATTTTATTCATTCATACAAGTGTGTTGACACATGTTAGCAATATTTTCATCGGAATTTATCGTATTAAAGACAATTTGATGAATCAATAAAATTTAATTTGGTTTTAACAAAATATTAACATAAAAATCTTTACTTGGGAACGAATACTAAAATTTGTTATCCTTATCGTAAGTTTTACAATCAATACTTCAAATGTAAAAGAAAAAGTCCCCTTTGTTCATTGTTTAATTTTTTTATGATAATGTGTAAAGAGTCACTATATATATATATTTAGAACTAAATGTAAATACGTAAATATATTGTTATACACAATTAACTAAAAATTGAAAATATATTTAATGAAGAAATGTTAGAGAAATTTTAAAGCCTTTGTTCTTTGATTCGAGCATGCATGTTGCTTTAAGTGCGACATTAATATAACTCTCACTCTCTTGATTCGAACATGATCTAAGAATTTTTGAATGTTTCATTAGTAATGCAACCCTTTTATTTATAATGGAATTAGAGCTTATATTCGTTATATATTCCATAGGATTGAGAGATTTCGTTCAATATTATAAGCAGTAAGGGGGAAGGTTGGCTAGCCATTAAAATGATTAAACCCCACCTTTTTTTATAAAGTAATCCTCAGTCTGCAATGGTGATAAAACTACAGCTTGCATCTCTTTGTTTCTAAAATATCAATTATCTAATTTAATCGTTAATATTCTAATCATTTTTATTTCTCAAACAGTATATAATTGATTTCCCATTATACATTTAACTATATCAGAGCAAAAGTTCCGTGATATTGAAGATTCTATTATAAAACAAATTTAATACTGAATGTTAGTAATCATATATCTCTGTAGAACATTCAACTACAGTGCTATTATAAAAATGCCTGTCATTTGAAATGTAAGATGATTAACAGTCATCATGCAATTACATCTTGTCATTAAGATTCAAGTACAGAGAATGATGTTAAAGCTGACATTTCTTTTATAATTGTCATAATCTAACGAATACTTAAAAATTTTTATAAAATTTTAATTTTCTCAGCACCCTCCCCCCCCCCTTCCAAATAATAATAACGAATCATCTCTAATCACATTTCGTATACACTACAAAATTGCAAACCATAATAGAAGGAAACAGATGTTCTTAATTCTTATATGAAATTGTCCCCCATTAATATGTCGCTAAAAAAAATTTGAATTTTAATGTCTTAACAGTTAAGTGTATACTTTTATTTATTAACCGTAGAATTCATTATTACTTGAATAAGAGAAAACGTCATTTAAAAAAAAAATGAGTTTCTTCGCATTCGCCATACTAAGAAATCTTCATTTTCTTCTTAATTTCTTTCAAGTTTTATTTCGTATGGTTACTATGTCTGACACAACTGCAGCTTCTGCTATAATTAATGAATCAATGTAATATGGAAATAAACAGTATGTGAAATGTGTTAGGACAGTAGCGCACACAGGAATTTTTCAAGGGGGGGGGGCTTCGGGGTTGAAAGTTCACCATTCTTGTATCATGCTATTTTTGATTTTGTCGATTTTCAGGAGCAAAACACAGTAAAAAACTAATTATTGAATAAATAATTAGCATTAATTAATAAAATTAATCATTAATAACAAATATTTAATTAAATTTTACGTATTATATACTTAGAATTATAACCAATCGGAAAAAAAATCAAGGGCTTTGGGGGAGGGGTTCGGACCCCCAGGACGCCCCCCTTGTGTGCGCCACAGTGTTAGGATATTATTGTCCATATGCTAGACTATACATTTCTGAAAGGGAAATTTTTTTGTGAACTTGAAGATTATTCTCTAAATAAACATTTAACTGTTATGTATTAACCCAAAATATATATAAGAAAAATAAGTTTAGAGACTCTTATGAACTGATAGATATAAAAGGAGAAGTGAAATAATCAAAGGAACCAATGAGCTGCGTTTTCCAGGACATAATGTTTCGTATTGATAAAATGAGGTTTCACGCTAATTAAATGAAGCTCTCAGATGTGCTGAAAGATCTTTATCACTTATTTACTCACCTGTTAAGTAGATATGTTGTGAGGAATCTTAATTTTACTTTGATATTAGTACTACATGGTTTTTTTATTGCTGTATGTATATATTTTTATTTTAGAGAGAGCGTAGATAGTAAGGAAAAAGAGGAACCGAAAAATCTGTAGAGATGTTCGAATAAAAAAAAAAATAATCATACTGCAACTTGATTTTTCAATCAACTTTGTAAGTCCACTACAGTTAGCTTTTAGTAGCATACACACACATTGTGGACATTATAGTTAGCTTAGGTTTTGCTTTTTTATATTTAGTCATCAAAATGATTTTCTCTCGATGATTAAAACTGTGCATATGTCTAATGTGAGTAATAAGATCCATTTTAGAGAAAATATGATTAAGATGTCAATCGTAAGATAAAATCCGTGTCGCGCTTTAATCCATGTTGAATCCTCCGTAAAATCACTTTAATTAATGTTGAAAATAAGATTAGGAAAGAGTTATAGAGTATTCATTATCAATTTTCAATGCAGCAAGTTTTTATAATAATTTCTGTGGAGGATTTCTGTTTCCATTTCATTCAAAACAGACAACACAAAGTATTTCTCATAAAGTATATATTTTTAGAAGTTGAGGACATCAGTTTCAAAATTCAAGTTTCAGCCTCGTGAAAACACGTGGGTGCAATGAAGTACTGCGTTTTGGAATACATTAAACTTCTTTAAAATAGTAAATTAATAGTAAATTACCTGTGGTATAAAAGAAAACCCACGATGACCATGAAAAGATATAGATTTGAGAGGGAATTTTTAAAAATTATAAAAACTAAATTAAATTAAAAGATAATTTTTTAAAAATTTTAATTTCATTGCATATGCTTTGAGTTCTATACAATCTATAGGAATCAGTTAAATAAAGATAAAATCAATGCACATTGTAAAAGTTGGGCAATTTGAAATTTTCAAAATGTGACATTACTTTTTGAATTTATGGAGAAATCCTTAAGGAGAAAGTACTCTTTTTAGCTTTTAAAGTTAGCAAGTACTTGAATTAGATAGTAATAATAATTTTTAAATACTGTGCCAAAACATTATTTCTAACTTTCATAGATGTAGTATTATTTGTTACAAAATTGGAACCCGTGTTACTGATATTGTGACATCTTTCGGTTATTTTTTCTTAACGGACCAGGTTGCATTACAGATGATTTCCGAACGTGCACAGCTCAGATAAAATTAAATTGATTCAAACAAATTTTTAATTTTTAGAAGAGTTTGTTATTAAACACAACCCTTCCAATGGGGGATACAAATTTATATGTATGTAACTTGACATGTTTACACAATTGACATATATATTGACATTGACAGAGAGAGAGAGAAATTTATATAATTTTCACATTTATAAAAATTAATTGTTTTCATAAATGTGGCAATTCATAAATGAGTTTATTTGTGATACCTACAACTGCATAATGCAATTTGAGCAAAATTATAATTTGAAAACATTCATCAAAATAATTAACTTAAAAATACAAGTTGATTTGAAACATTTAACATGGCTGAAGCAACTAAAATTTAAAGCATTCATTGGTGAAATTTTTCTGCAATTAATTAAATCCCATTCATTAATTTGGAAAAATTTCGAAATCACATGTCAAATCAGAAATGTATTAGTTAAAAAAAAATTAAAGCAAAAATATTCACTTAAAGAGAATATGACTTATAGTTACCCATATTGTACGTGAGTGATTCATTGAAATGCAGATTGCTGAGGCAAAGGGGGAAAGTGCAAAATAACATAAAATAGTTGGCAATAAAAGGAGCAAAGCTTCAAAGTATGTTTCTGTCTTTTCTCTCGTTTTCAACTTTCAAGTAGTTTTACAACTTGTGGTATCCATAAAAGCTTATATGGCGGAACCAAGTCTGTCTATAAAATGATAGTAGAAATGGAACGGCCGGTTTGGTTGAAAACGGGGGCAAAATTCCTGCCAGAAACAATCACTGTTTCTTCCCATCAGCGTGAAAAATTCATCCGTGAGTGGGGAATAAAAGTCAAAAGTGGCCTTCAGGGGAGGGGGTGGAGAAGCCCAGAAAAGTTTTGCCTCGTGTTCAACCACCGAATCGGAAAAGCCATCCGCAAGAGTTTAAAATTTGATTCTCGAAACCGAAAGGTCATGCATTTATTAAAGCAATTCACTAAGTTCGCGCTTAAATCTTTTCAAGTTTGCCTCTTGTGTCGCCACTGAATGAACCAATTAAAATGTAAATGATTTTTCTGGTTTAAAGAAGATCATAAGCTTCAGGATAGTTAAACTATCTATATAAAGGTGAAGAATTGGAAAATTTTACTTGTCTATTTTCCCCTACCCACAGCAGTTCTGAAATACTAAAAGTGAAAATGACATTTAAATTTTTTTCAGTTAAGGGATAGAAGGGAGAATTTTAGGAGAAATTATTTTACTTGATTTCCTTTTTACCAAAATCAGTTACATAAGGATTCAAAAAAGAATGATTAAAGATTATTTTTATTGACTAAAGCAGATTTCATTCTTTAGTTCCTTGGAAAGCATAAGTACATACTATTTTACAATTTAAAAAGGACTTAAAATTTCAAAACTCTCTGATTGGATTTAAAATAAATTTCATACATTTTGAAAAATGTCTAGGAAAAATATATCTTCCAATTCTTTGATGAACGATACTTAAAATAAAGCATTAATGGTTCAGGTAAAAATAAAAATTTCTTCAAACCTATATTTTTGTAAATATTATTAACTCGCATAAGAATTACAACAATTTTCTTTTGTAACTAAAAATTTTTGCACTACTTTACACTTTATACACCACAGGTAAAAAAATAGACATAAGTTTCTTTGATTAGGAAAATTCCATATTATTCAATTCTTTTGTTCTTTTCCCCATGATTTAAAAGAAAAACATGTGATCATTTATTTTACTGAAAAACGTGAGATAACTGTTGCAGATAATAGGTATTTATTATTAAAAACTTCACCATCATTTCATTACAATCAACTCATCGTAATTTTAAGCACATTCAAAATTTATAACTTTAGCTTAAGCCCTTATTCTTTTAAATGTATATAGTCAAAAATAAACGTTAAATACAAATAAAATATATATAAACGTTTCAGTAATAATTTGTTCCAATACCTCGAAAGAGTTTCGAGATTTTTGTTTTAGCAAAATTAAAGAAACTTAAAAATGTATAGAAGATTGAAGTTTTCTCTACTAATAAAAAAATATAACATTTCTTAGATTCCTCTTATTAAGCAAGCCAAGGAAAAAATATTAAGTATTTAATCAGAATTATACTACTTTTAATTTAAAAATAAATGTAAGGAACTGGACTACATAATTTGTATAAATAATTCTCTTTACTTGCTCTGATTTGTGTGTATATAAAATCTAGAATTCTCAGTTACATAAATTAACTATATAGCAAGTAGTTTGCTTTATTCTACATCCCGTTATTTATAAATTCTTATTCTTCTTTAAAAAAACCCTCTTTATGATATTATTTTTATAATATTTCTAAGCAACTATTTAGCATTCCTAAAGCAATTTGGTGTAAACTTTCAATCACAATAGCATTTTAAGTTGATTTCAAATCATAGCCTGTCATTGGAGGTTAGCAGAGCAATAATATTAATAATGAAAGAAATTGAAACAATTAAGAAATAACTAGAGTGTAAAAATTACATTTTTTTAACAATATATTCTATCAATATATTTTTGAAATGTTGAATCGGCAGATCTCGTATTATATGACTTGGAGTTTTTTTTATTTCCCTCAATATTCAATAGTTATACTCTATTTAAAAAGTTTTATGTTACATGACATATGAATCAAACTCTATTGTTATCGATTTAAAAATTGAAGTAGTCCCATTTTGTACAAGTTAATGAAAGAAAAAAATAAGCAAGTGCATATATATACATATATATATATTCCCGAGATTGTTGACCAAACAAATATCCTGGTGAAAAAAACGGAAAAAAGAAAAACAAAAAAATTCAGTCAAATATATATGCTTATAACTGTTGTTGGGTACAGTCTATAGAAGTAGAAAGGTAAAAAAAAATTCACGTTGAGTACTCTTAAACTGGGCATAATACAAAAAACATTGAATGATCTACTATAATTGTAGCAGATATATATACTTCAAAAAGTATTATTCAAAATATATTTAAAATGAA
The DNA here is from genome assembly GCA_019973955.1 of Trichonephila inaurata madagascariensis. Classification (NCBI taxonomy): domain Eukaryota; kingdom Metazoa; phylum Arthropoda; class Arachnida; order Araneae; family Nephilidae; genus Trichonephila; species Trichonephila inaurata. The sequence continues at coordinate 850,128 of BMAV01005644.1, read as the reverse complement.
CAATATCGATCATGTACATTCTGTATCTATTGATAATTATCACAGATCACGCAAGAATATTAATATTCTCAGCAATTATAAATACTAATCGAAATGCACTGAATAACAAAATACATTGTCAAAGTCTTTTCAATGATTTTCTGCCCAAAACAACATCGTTTTATACCACGAAAGGAAGACATCACGCATACATGAAAGGAAGTGATTTTTGTGCTGATAATTTTTTAAAAAATAGACTATATTGTTCTAGAAATATAATTTTGGGGTATTTATAGAAAAGTAGAAATTAACCTGTTATTATTTACGTCATGCGTGCATCAAATTCTTATTGGCAAAGTTCAACTTCCTTAAGCATAAATTAAGTAGTTTTGTCATTCAAGCAAATAATCATCTAGTCAAAGTTGCTTACATTTATAGTCTTTATCGAATTCAATATGCCATAAAAAGTGCTAGTTAATTGATGTAGAATGAGGACCTTAAGAATAACACTTAGAATAACACCTTAGGACCTTAGAATAACACCTTAGAAGAACATAAATAATTGAAATAATGGTATACTTCTAAAGTTTTATAACCTAATATATATCAAAATTACTTGAAGAGAATTTCTATAAAAAAAAGTCATCTTTTTAAATTAGCAACTAGTTTATTGTCTTTAATCAATATATCAGTGAAAACAAACAGAGATTAGTTCCTGGATTAAAAAAAAAAACTGTAGATCAAACTATTTCAGCTTAGAAACAGTTCTTTATTACTCTAACTAGTACATGTCAATGAAAAAAGAATAAAAATGCTTTTTTAGGATTGGGCCCAAAAAGTGTCTTGGCTTCGACCCCACAGATTTATCGAGCCTCTAAATGAAAATGAATACTGCTTCCTTTGCGCCGTAATTCTTGGTTTTAATAGGCCAGTTTCCGAGACAGACGCCATGACTGTACCATCCTGCACGCAAAGCAGAAATGAAGAGCTTGGTGTTTCAGAAAAAAATATTGCACTTTGTAATAAGCAGCTGTTACGTATTTTTCTAATTGAAAACATATTTTATGAACAAAGCGAACTTTAGATTATACTTAATAATGTTGATTATAGAATGGGCGTAATTCAAGAATGTATTAAATTGTTTTTAAATGAAAATTACGGAAGAAAAATCATTTTGGAAGTGTATCAGTTTTCTATGATCAATAAATTTAATGCTTCATATTGTATTTCAACTATAATAGTTCTGAAATTCTATTTAGAAAAAACAAGTCTGTGATTTCTAATACCGCAGTTTATTAAACCTCAAGATAAAAGTGAATTCTATGTGTTCTTAATCTATTTATCATTTGGTTTAATGAAAGAGTTTCTTAAAGACCCCTGGAATGTATCCTCCTCTCGCACGCAATGAGGAAGTGCGAAGGTTGCAGCCCGGAAAAGAAAAGTAGAGTTGCGCTTTGCAACAATGGGAAATGACTGGCTATATTTGAATTGAAATATTTTTTATGAATAAAATTATTTCTGATTGTTTTACTATGTGCTAGAAAAAGTCAATTAGGATTGGTGTTAAATTCTTTTAATACGTTCGTTTATAATAATTAAGTGCATATTGTTCAAAAGAGGAAAATGGAAGGACTTTTCAATATAATTTATTTTAAGTGCGGATTAATTTGTTGTTTGAACGAAGTCTTAAATGCGGCCTTCGAGAAGCTTTTGAAGTTTGATTTAGTAAAAAAACTTTAAGATTTATTTTCTATAGTTGAGACTCTTACTCCGCTTTCAAATAGTACCAAAAAAAAAAAAAAAAATAGTAACTTTTTTAACAGTTTTCAAATATTCAATAATGATGTGTATGTTTATCCCCTTTCAGAAATTGTATATCAATTTGAGAAATTGTACCCTAGCGAATTACATATCGCTTGTTATGTAATAATGCTTTGAATTGATATATTATAATAGCATTATTGTGTTCTAATTTAATTAAATACTCATCTATAATTGTAATTTTTTAGTATTTCAAACTATGCATTAGTTTAAGTTTCATAATTTCTTAAATTGTAGTTAGTTTTGAACATTGTAAATGATAGTTAACAATATTTTAGTTACCAATTAATTATTATTCAGTTTTCTAAAAATAGATCAATGAATTTTTACTATACTTAAACAGGTTAATCCGTTTAAATCTAAGAGAAAGGATAGAATTTTTGTGAGAACAATGAATTTTTCTCGTCACTTCATGGTCATAAAATCAATGGTCAGTAATTTCAAAATTAAATTTCTTGAGACTTTGTGTTGTTTATTCTGTCTTCATTATTTCCAAGCCAAGATAATATTTAAAAATATTATCTTGTACCTTCAAATATTTAAAATAGAAAGAAAAAAAAATCACGAGTATTTCTTGTTTTCTGAAATGTATCTAGGATATTACAGAGCAAAGTTATGTGCATTCATAAAGAGTGAGTTCTCTTAACACGATTTCTGAATACCTTTACAGTTGTGTATTGATATCAGAAAGAAAACAAAATATTTTGAAAATCAACGTTCAAAAATTCATTAATGAAAGAAAAACATCCCCATATTGTATTGAGTTGCAAAAACCAACAAATGTCCTGAAAATATCTTGCTCGTTAATTAATTTTCATTCTTTCTCCCGCTTATCACGGGAGAACATTAGACGGTAATTAATAATTTTCACACTCGACTGTCTAGATAAGCAATTAAATTAATTGGACAATCTTCTACGTGAAAGGTTATTAATTTACAAAACGTTAATTAGGACAGTGACGTTTAACTAATGAGAATCTAAGGCCCAGGCACTACAAACAAGCCTTTGTTTCTCTCCATAGGGTCGGTCCGAAGTAATTAAGAAAAAGATTATGATGCATTTACTCCTAACTCACATGTTTTTACATCGGATTTTGGTGTGATTGCTTTAATCTAATTACAAATGTTCCCTTGCTGCTTCATTAAAGAAGTATTGTCAGAAGCAAAAGCTGAAGATAAGGTGTTAGTTCTCAGAAAAGATTAATACTTGATTAATCCTTGTTAAACTTCTGTATGTTCGAACAAAATTAAAGACATTTCTGTGGCTGGAATTTCTGTTATCGAAAGCACATTTGTGAGAGGAGTCAGCTCTTTCAAAGCTAATAATTTTATAAATTTGAGCATTTTAAGGTCTCAGCCTGTGTATCTACTCACCCTTCTTCGGACATTATTTTACACTGACAAGTAGTGTTTTTGCAATTTCTCTTAATTAGTTTGCACCGGTTATACTAAATTTCAGGAAATGTTATAAAACAAACGAATATATAGTCATTCATAGATCTGCTTTTAAACTGTAACTACACTTAATTTTTTTCCTCTTATATTCGTAGATTAGTGGGCAAATTACAACCCACTTAGAGGTCCTGGTTGAGTCGTCACCGTTTTTTAAGTAATTGCTTGGCAATTTTCAATTTAAGTATTTTAAAAAATCATTCAAGGGCTTGTTCCATTTTTTGCATATGTGAAATGTAATTATGAGAATTTATAAGGAAATTAATTTTAAAATTTTGTGTGCGCACAAGAGGAAATAATGCATATGCATGAAAAAATAAATATGCATAAAATTATTAAAATGGCTATGTGCTCTTACATTTAACTTTTTTTTTACAGGAAAAAATATAATCACATTTATTGTATTATTATTATTAAAGAATTATCAAAAACATATATTATTTTTTTTAGTCTGCGTTTTATAATAAATTACATTAGCCCACGATTTTTTTTGTGCCCCTCCTCAAAAAATTTAACATTACAACATTAGCTTATAAAATGATGTAAATGAATAAAACTATTTGCTTATTGTTTGAAGATTTTAGTGAAAAAACTTATAGCTACATTCTAGACATTTGTGTATCAAATATTTGAAAAATTAGTATAGAAAAGAATCCTTATTAGAAAATTCTTCATCTTTCGAATGGATAATGTTTTTCTTACATACTTTTAAGTATCACGAGCACAGCATTCTCTTTCTGATTGTAAGAACAAACTCAATCAGCGATAAAAATAAAATTGCCTGTTACAAAATTTCATTCCGAAAAATATCCCATAAAAGTATGTATAATTACTAAAAAGATTTTATTTTTCTATGCAATTTGAATGGAGAAAATTCCATTTATAAGGTGTGGTTAAATTACACATTCACAAAGTATTAATTAAATGAATGACATTTTCAAGCTGCATTGCCCATAAACAAATGAGTAGTTTATCCATAAAGTTAATTGTTTATTGCGTACGTTAATAACATAGTTGTTTTATCCTTTTAGGCAATAATGATAGTGTTAGGTTAAAAAGAAGTTCGACAACACTGTTTAATAAAAACTCCAGCTTATTTAGAATAAAAAAAATGCACAAAATGTTTATTTAACTTTATTATTATTATTTGCATTGCTTTCTTATACTTCATAAAAAGTATTCAGATTCATACAAAATTAAGGTAAAAATGTTGAATCAAAGCTCAAAGAAGTATTAAGGCTAAATGTCTTTAAGCTCACTTTTGTCAATCAAATTTTCTTCAGGTGAGACTCGTGTCATGATCGTATTATTTCCAACTCTTACTAAAAAAGTAATTATTCCATCTTCACAATTCATTCGAATCTCTATAGTCTTCGTTTCTCAAACATTTTTTGCAGTTCTCGATCGCCAAACACAGCGACAAATATCCGCCGTACCCTTGCGATTTGCACGGGATACTTATTATAGACAGAAATGAAAAAGAAAGTCAGTCGGTAATCATAGAGTTCTTATATGATAATAAGTATTCATCACGACAACCCATTCGACTCGATTCATGGATGAATGGATAGATTTTAAGATAGATATTATGTCACGCTACTGGCATAGACGCTAATATTTGGAATAATCGTTCCCGCCTCCACTGCGGCAACAGAGCAGAATTGAAATAAATGAGTAACAATGTGAATACAATGCAATTCAGCCACAGTTTTACGTTGTTTGTTATTCGACAATATGATTTATTCTTTCATGCTCTGAAGACCAGTTAAACTTTATCGATATTTTGAATTTAATAAAAATTACTAAAATGATTTTTGGTTTTGTATTCACTTTAGGGCTTCTAGAGAGCTATTGATGCACAAACAGCTTTTTAATTTTAAATCCCCGTGGATAAGATGACCTATTCTTTTCTTAGAAAAAATTGTAAGAAAAGAAACCTCATTCAAAAGTGTAGTTATTAAGTTTCTCGTGCAAGACTATATCATGTTAAAAATTTCAATATGTAATCGTAGGAGGAGAATAAATTAATTTATCGGTTTTGTTTCGAATTAGCTTTGGAGCTAACATGAAAGCTATTGACCACACGCTTTGCAATATGAACTAACTTCCTTTAAGTATAATTAATAGTTTCTCGTACAAAATTATCATGGTGTTCAAAATTTCGGAGTAGAAAAGAAATAGCATCTAATTTTGAACATTTTAATCAGTATTTTAAATGTTACAATATGCGCTTTATTTACAGATCGTATTTAAATCCTTACTAATATTATAAATGCGAAAGTATGTTGGGATATTTGTTCCTCTTTCACCCAAAAACAGCTGAATGGATTGTAATGAAACTTTACAATGACATAGCTTATATATCAGAATAACACATAGGCTATAATTTATAACGATATTGTGTGAAGTCTCCAAACTATAACGATAATTGTCAAGTAAGTAGGAAAAAATTCTACCGTCTGCAAAAAAGCCTGCGACAGCATATATCTATCTTTTATGTGTGAAGAAAAACTTTGCATTTTGTTTTGTCTACGCCAGGTGCCAGGAACTACGAAAGTTTGAACAGGCGGAGTATGAGGCTGATTACAATTTTAACATAGAATAAATACAACAAAAAGTAATATTAACGTATTACACGTCCAGATATAAATTATTTGTACTATTTTAAGCGTTCATTACAAAAAATTTGTAACAATATGTTACTTTTGTTGAACAGAGATATCAGCTTAAGAAGGAGTTTTCAAAAATCGACCCACAAGGGAGTTACGGGGAGTTATAAATAAAAAGAAAATTCCTTTTTATCAGCTGCTACAGATATAAAATTTAACAAACATGTTTGTTTTTTTTTTGCTTAATGTGCAATTCACGTAAAATTAACTCATTAAAAACTTCTTTATCCTTCAATCTGTATTGTTTAATTTTTCAATTCACCCGTGCGAAGAACGGGTATACCAGCTAGTAAATTATATATATAAATGATTTTTTTTTATAAAAAATCAATTAAAATTAAAGTTAAGTAAAATACAATTATATGAACTACTGAAGAAATATTTACTCAACTACTTGACTTTTTCTTGTATAAAGCTCTCAAAGTTGTCTCTTGTGCAGGTCCTTTCCGAAATAACAAAACCATTTACGAAAATAAAATAAACTTTAATGGTAAGAATGTTGATATTTAATTACATGACAATTACTAATTATCTAATATATAGATCAGAAAACAAAAATTATACTGTTTAACTTACTTATGAATGGCAAAATAGTACTCATAAAAATATAATTTAAAAAAAAAAAAAAGAAAAATTTTAAGTATTACAAAATTTATGCATTAATTTTTAAAAATGCTTATATAGCAGATATGATAATAATATTATCATATCTGATAATGATAATCTGATATGATAACATTATTATAGTACTTGGGGTTATTTCGCGTGATCAGATTTAATTGTTAAGGTTTTTTTTCTTTTTTGAATAATGACTAGATTTTAAAAAAGAAATTTTATTACTTTCAAGCTTGAAAAAGAATGAACTGTAACCAGTGGCGCACACAAGGGAGGGGTCCTGGGGGTCCGGACCCCCCTAAAGCCCTTGATTTTTTTTCCGATTGATTATAATTCTAAGTATATAGTACGTAAAATTTAACTAAGTATTTGTTATTAATGATTAATTTTATTAATTAATGCTAATTATTTGTTCAATAATTAGTTTTTTACTGTGTTTTGTTCCCGAAAATCGACAAAATAAAAAGGAGCATGATACAAGATTGGTGAACTTTCGACCCTGGGG
>BMAV01005644.1:819276-834202 GCA_019973955.1 Trichonephila inaurata madagascariensis | reverse complement strand
GAATTTTTCAAGGGGGGGTCCGGGGTCGAAAGTTCACCTTTCTTGTATCATGCTCCTTTTGATTTTGTCGATTTTCGGGAACAAAACACAGTAAAAAACTAATTATTGAATAAATAATTAGCATTAATTAATAAAATTAATCATTAATAACAAATACTTAATTAAATTTTACGTACTATATACTTAGAATTATAATCAATCGGAAAAAATATCAAGGGCTTTGGGGGGGTCCGGACCCCCAGGACCCCTCCCTTGTGTGTGCCACTGATATATATATATATATACAAAGAGAGAGAAAGAGAGACAGAATTGTTTTTTTTATAAAAATTCTTTAACTTAGAAAAATTATGAACTGAAATTTATTCATTTATTTTTTCCTCTTACCTGTTCTAGGTAATCTTTTAAGCAGATTTAATATGATTAAAACAATGGTATATTTAAGAAGGATTTATTCAGTCAGCATTTAGTCGGAATAATTTAGGTTTTAAATGCCTAAAATTTTTTAAAAAAATGTTAAATAAATTAAAATACGATAAGTAAAAAACGGGATTTAAATGTTTTATTTTGTAAATTTTTTCTCAAATTAGTGCATTTATTTTTACATAAATAATGTAATGATGAAATATTTTGATTTGGATTTTGTAATTTTGAGTTTAATCTTTGAATACATGAATTTTAAATTTTCTTTAAAAAAAGTTTTTTTTTCATTTTCCATAGCAATAATTTTTTAATTGTATTACAAAGGAGTTTTAAAATAATGTAATGACTTTTAACTAATTAATAACAGCTTAAATGTCAAAACATTTTAATCATTTGATTGCAAAAAATTATCCAAATATAACTTGATTAACGTATCAGAATCAAAAAATTTTCATGTCCATATTAAAGACAATTTCGGTACTACTTTGTGTGAAATATTTATTAAATAATTTGAATAAAAAGTATCATGAAATACTTTTGAATTTTGTCGGAAGAAACATTTTTTAAAAGAATTGTTTGCATTGGCGTACCTAAGAATAGGTTTGGGGATTCAAACCCCTCCTAGAGTCTAACGTACTTTTAATAGACTCCGTGCTTAGATAAAATAGATTAAAGACTCTATGCTTTCATCTATGTCTTTTTAAGAATCCAACCCATCCCATGAAAATAGTCTTTGTAACCCACTGATTCTTTGTATTCATGTATCTCCTTAATATTGTACAATAACAAAATAATAATGGGCTCAATTCATGTGACGTCATAGACACGTAAAAGTTACATTTGTTTTGAAACGAGACTAAAAATTAAATAGTGCCACAAGTGGCTAAATCTATTCATTTAATATGTAATTCTCCCATCACGTTATTTGCTTACAATCCACTTCGTGGCGAGTGCAGCTCTTTCAAATTTATCTCCAACCGCTTAAATTTTACGTTGCTGCCGACACCGCTTTCCTGAGTTGAATTACTCCCGCGTTGAGTCCATTAGCATGATTCGCCTACTTGCCATATCCTAATGCATCAGGGGAGGGTCTGTTTGTAATTACAGAGAATGGTCAGTGTTCAGATACAACATTTGTAATCTAAATTGACTACATTTTGAGACCTCGCAAACCTAAATCGTTTGTCTTAACCCCAGAATACTAACGTTAATTTTGTGTTATTATTACGTACACGTACATTTTATGTATATGAAACTAAGCATGAAATAGAGTGTTTACGTTGCCTTTGTTTTAAGGTTGTATTACAAAATTTAATTGAAATGTGTAATTCCCATAATGTTTTTGTTTTTTTTTTTAATTTTAAAAATGCTTTGGAAATATTCCTATACTAAACAAAGAAAGTTGTAATTTTAAGAGTACATATTTTTACTCTTAAATCATGCACCGATATTGAATTTTTAAATACATATAAAAAAAAATTTGTCGATTAAAATCGTTAGTACTTATGATATAAAATAAAATTATAATAATGTAAACTAATTCTGAAAATATATGCTAAATGATAAATGTATGCATTCTATAAAATAACCTCTCAGCTATACTTCCTTTTTATTTAATTTTTATGAACCGAAATACTTAAATTTATATATTTCTATTCAATATTGGCACTTGCGTATTCAAATTCTTATTACGTATTGAGCTTTATTGTAATAATAGATATAAGTTGAATAGTTTTTCTTAGAAATTAAATTTTTAAGTGCTGTTTTAATTACGATTTTATTTCTATTAATTGCTGTACTCAAGTTTTTAAAACTAATTATTTTATTATTCCCCTCAAAGCATGTTTAATGTTCTATAAATCCATATTAATTGAATTCAAATTCCAGGTATTAAAAAACCCTTGTTATTCACAAACTCTTACGAATTTCAAAAGCATTTAGAGATCTTGATAAAATTTATCATGAAAACAGGTGAGCCTAAATTTAAACAAACAAGCATTAAATAAAAAAAATTGTCGAAATTCAAATTAACTTACTTAATAATCCATGTTTTCCGTGAATAATTTTTCGCAGACTGCCGTAGCTAACATGAGTCTCATTCATGATTGGATGCCACTGTCTTCACATTGTCCGTGAGTGATAGTCTTCAGCTTCTTGTGCGAGACAAGTGGTCTGTTGGAAAAGACCATTTTCACCTTACAACAGTGTCATAGGATGAGGCATCATTTCAATAAATAGCCATCATTTCACCATGGATTTGCCTGGCCCTATAACTTTTCAAATAGAGAAATGCACTGCAACCTTCTATTTTCTCTCTACGTACTATGGATTATTTTAATCTACAGCTTCCTAAAACAAAACAAATTAACATGAATAGCTGCAATTTACAGTATCGTTCATGTACACAAAAACTCATTAATTTTGCAGAATAAATTTTATCCAGATATCATGGTTATTTCTTATTACTATTTAAAGTTTTGTTATTCCTCTACGTACAATAATATAATTTAATATTCATATTTGCTACTTAAAGAGAATACGGGTTTTGCTTCAGAATTTTATATACTTATTAATTTATCATTATTATCAGAATTTAATTCTGCTTAATGCATGTTCAACAAAAGCAACGGTGTTAATTTTTGTCATTATTTTAAAAAAAGTTGTATGTTAATGCAAATTAATGTATCTCAAAACAATAAAACCGCAAACACTCGATTTTATAAAGGCGTATGTGGCTAATACAGTAAAGTTAAATTATTTTCCCTTTTCAAAGATAAAAAAGATATTTCTTAATTTATTGCTTCTTTTCTTCATATACAAATAATTGTGAATTAAAAAATGAGAGCAATAAATATTGTTTTCATCTTATTAACATTTTCTAAAAATGTGAAACATGATTATAAAATAAATTACATTACGACTACTTTCCCTTGTCAAAATTACTAGAATACATTATCATTCGCTTTTTTTTTCTCAAAAGGATAGAGATGCCAGGTAGCAATTTAAATTCGCCTTGAAACATTTGAGAAATAATATTTACACACTATTTGTTATTCATTACTCACCCTGCATAATACATTTAATCCCACTTCACAGAAGTAGTTTATAGGGATTCTACGCAGGCCCTGTGAAGCACTACTAGAAAATTAAATTGGGTGGTTGAAATGAAAGCCCCTATTAATCATTTTAACTCAAAGTACACGTCAAACTGACAAACATTAGTATTCTAGAGTTAATTGTCTGTCTCAGAAAATGAACAGGCCAGCGGAAAGAATGAATAATATTTGCGCAACCATTCAGTATCAAAACATGAGTTGATTCAAATATTTTATCTCAATGTAACGCTTCGGTTTTTTATAAATTTAAGGCGAAATCTTCATGTAAATTTTAACGTGTTTCTGCATGCGGTTGTAAAGATGTTTTAAAGGAAAACTGAAAGTTGTAATCAAGTGGAGAATGTATTCATATTTTAAATGCGAAGCATGAAATTAACAACCTGTCTAAGAAAATCATTTTTCCCATTCAAAAGATTATTTTTTAAGATAAATGTAAATTCCTAGAGATTTCCTGCAATTAAATGGATGATAAACAATTCAGTGTGATTGACAGGACTAATATTAACTCAGCTAATTTGTATTATTAAAATTTTAAGTTAAAAGCTTTTTGATGAATTTTATAGAAAAAAAATATTTATAGTGAATTTTCAAAATACTACTGCACAAAAAATGAAATCCATCCTACTTAAATACACATAAAATTACTAAAATATCAGTTATATGTTTAAACAAGAAATGATATTGAAAGCTTCATTTTTTACATTAATATTAAAAAGTTTTGATGTACTTTTTGCTGTTTTTATTGCAATCAATGATAAATTACATTAATTTCCTTTCACCCCGCTTTTAAAAAAAATTTCTAGTCACTAATTTAGCGCGATTAGAATACTAGAAACATTGAAGAACTGCTTAACCAGGTTCCTCGCATCTTATAACCGTTTTTAACATCGTAATTATAAAAAAAAAACTATAATGCTATGAAATAAAATTGTGAATAAAAAATTAATGAAGTGAATCAAATTAACGTTAATGAAAAGAACCAAGACTCAGTGAATAATCATTTTTTAGAATAATAATATCCGACTTGAGTTAGAAATTTTTTTTGCGAACATCAGATTTTCTCTTATTTATAATATCACACATATTTCAAGAAATTCCGATTTAAATTAGAAATGTCTTCATTTTTTATGCAACTATGAATATAAATCAGCTTTTATATTATCTTATATTAATTTATCTAATCTAAGTAATTAACTTTCCTTTTAACTACTGCAAATTACGAAACTCATTTCACCATTATAAAGAGTATTCAACTTAAGAATAAAAATTATACTTAAAATATGATTAATTTTAAATTCCCAAAATTATAAAAATATAAATAGTGTTCATAAATATAATTAGAAATATATTAGATAGAGATTGAGTAATTTTAATTAAAAATATAAGTCAAGTGTTCGGTACCAATTATTTTATAAATATTTCAATACCTATCATATATATTTTACTCTAAGTAAAAAAGTCAAATAGAGCTGTTTTTATATACGTCATTTCCCCATTCTTTAGTAAGATAAACGAAATGAATGAATATTAATTTAGTTTTAAATTAAAATCAGTAATACTGTCAAATCAGTAATATTGTACGAATACAGTCAAACCTCCATATAACGAATCTCTATTTTGCGAACTTTTTAGTATTTTCTTCGTAAAATAACCTCCCAATAGCGAAGAGCACTTTCTATTTAACGAACGTTTTATCTTGATTCGATATTTTTTCTCCGTTTTTAAAATATTTCAGAACTTTTTTCAAATTTTTCTCTCTTTTAACGCATTTTATGCTGATCAATGTCCTTGAACTGGTTTTACCAGCTGCCTAATTCTCCTAGAGCAATAAAATATTGCCGTCATTCAAACAAAAAAATTCAAGTAAAATTAGCAGATTTTTTTTATAATCAAATTTGAGGGCGCATGTGGTAGCGTATGCTTAAAATTACTGGTTATAAAATAATGTATGTTTAAAATTACTTGTAGTCTTAAAATCATAAAATGTCGTTAAAAAATTCATTACTTTTAATATAATTTTTTTAAAAAAATTGAAAATACATTGTATTTTAGGACAAGTTTTTTTTTCTTGGTCTCCTGGCAGATTTCTTTTTGATAGGTAAAATATATAAAATGAATAGATATTAATTTTTTCAAAAAAAATGTGAATAATTACTTTTCTTAAATAATATATAGTGTTTATGACTTTAAAATGTACTTAATATGGTCTCTAAATTATATTCAAAGATGAATCTCTATTTAACGAATTTTTCACATAATGAACTTTTTTCAGGCTTTAGCGACTTCGTTAAATAGAGGTCCGACTGTGTATAATATTTAAAAATCAACCATTATTTTTTTTATCAAGGGAAAAGTACTGCAAATAGTCCTCTCTCTCTTTATAAATAAAAAAATAAATCTTCATCTGAAAATTAATCGCAAAGCTGTCATTAATAAGTAAAAACATGTCTTATATAAACTATTAAAATTCCCTTTTTTAAAAAAAAAGTTTATTGAAGTGTTCCTTCCCTCTCTCAAAATTATGACCTACGCAATGAACACATTTTTCAAAAGTAGTTTATTATTTAAAAATATCCCCTCTACTGCAAGTGGATACAGCTGAAAATAAAGAACAGTTCTTGTTGAATCACATTATAAGTGATCCTTTTGAAAGGATATGATAGTTTTCAATCATCTAACATGCTACAAAAGAAAATAATGAGCAGTTACTTGAACAATACCCCGCATCACTTTTTACAGAAAGGTTTCCTAAGTATGTGTAATCAAATCAAATCAGAAGTCACAAAAAACTACCTCTAAAAGAATAAATGACAAGCAAGTAATATTTCATGTACAAATACAACTACTTCAAATCAGGATTAAAGTTCTGAAAGATACTGCAAACTGGTTATGAGGTGAATATTTGAACCTCCTTTATTCTGACTTCTTTTGGCTTTCCCCGTATTCGTAAGAAAATGATAGACCACAGCAGTGCCTTTCTAACAGTTACCATTTGCATGGAATCTCAAAAACGACATAATTATATTCATTCCATCCGAACAAGAATGATTGATGCGATGCAACAAAAAAGTAAAATTTCCGCGTAGTGTACACGAGATATTCGCATCCGATTGGATGTATGTAATTTAGACGATTTCAGTCGACAAATGTTATACACATCATGTAACAGAAAAAGATTCATTTTGTATCAGAAACTGGCCTTAGGTCTGTCATTTTTTTCGAGTAAAAGCGAAAATGTAATATTAAGTCCATGATAGATGACTACATGGATCCGTTGTCAGCAACCTTAATATTCGGTTAAAGACATTGACTTTGGGTGGTAAAAGTATTATTCTAAATAGGCGTGAATTTATTATAACACAAGAACAGCAAATGAAATGGTTAGTTTTGCAATGCATTTAATTTACCTTCGATACAATGTTCGAATTCAGAAGGTAGTCGAGCATAATAATTATTATAATTGCTAGAAATGGTTTGAAAATTTTCTAAAGGGGAAATATAATTATTACTGATCATGATTAAAAGACTGCATCCAACAATAAGTTAAAAAAAATATTAATTTTTGTAACAAATAATTTTTCGAACTCACTCTTTCTTCTATTTCATGGTAGTATAAAAATAAATACAGTCGGATCTCGATTTAACGAAGTCACTAAATCCCGAAAAAAGTTTGTTGCATGGGAAATTTATTAAATAGATATTCATCTTTTAATATACCTTAAACCCCCCCCCATAAAACAAATTTTAAATTTATAAACACTATACATATTATTTAAAAAAAGTGGTTATGCACACTTATTTTGAAAATTAATATCTATTCATTTTATATATCATACCCATCAAAAAGAAATCTTCAAGGAAAACAAGGGGGAAAAACATTGTATAAGAATACACTATTTTCAACTTAAAAAAATAATTTTATATTAAAATTATTGAATTTTTTAACATTTTCTAATTTTAAGTAAGCCTGCGAGTAAGTTTAAACGAGCATTATTTTATAACCAGTAATTTTAAGCATACCACATGCATCCTTAAATTTAATTAAAGATCTGTTGAGTGTTTTGTTTGAAAAATTATAGCCATTTCTTTGCTCTATGTGAGTTAGGCACATGGTAAAACAAGTTCAAGATCATTGATCCCCATAAAATGTGATAAAAGAGAGAATAACTTGAAAAATGTTCTGAGATATTTTAAAAAAAGGGAGAAAAAAGTCGAATTATAAGAGAAAAAGTTCGTTAAATAGAAAATACACTTCGCTATTTGGAGGTTATTTTACGAAGAAAATAGTAAAATGTTCTTGTGTGGTTCCAGGAAAAAGTTCGCAAAATAGATAAATTCGTAAAATAGAGGTTCGTTAGATAAAAGTCCGACTGTACTTGCTTATATTCTTGAATATTCTGTATACTGTAGTGTGATATAAAATGGAGAGAAAAATAATGAAATACTCGTAACTTAGAAGAAAAGGTAAGATGAAAATCGCAGCACACTGAAACCCTTAAAAATTAATTAAATAATTAAACTTAAAATGTTAATTATTTTTCTATTGTACTAGATTAATGTAACTGAATAGAGTAGATCATAAGGCAAAGATAAGGTCACTGAATGAGATCCTACAAAAGGTAGTTTGAAAATGAAAAACAGTAGAAGTGGCAGTTTTCCTTCGGAGGAAAAAATAATATATTGAAAAAGTTTTCTTTTAAAATACAGTAAATAAATCAAATTTAAAACTTTAGCAAATTTGTTAAATAAATTTTGAAGTATGGCTTTATAAATTAAAGATAATAAATGAATTCATAGGTACATAATTTTTAACAAAGAAATATTTTTAAAAAAAAAATGCTGCAAATGCTTAAGCTATTGTAAATAAAATAGTTATTAATAAATAATGTGATTATTTCAGTATTTGAATTAATTTTTAATTTATATTGTTTTGTTTATTGAAAAACTGGATGTTTATAAAGAGGGAATAGTAATTTATCCTTTTTTGAGAAAAACGCGTCATTAATTAATATCAAACCGAAGATAACTAGAAACATAATTAATTGCATTGCGTATTACATCATTCATAAATAAGGAAAAAGACGCCTTTTTGTTGGCTCTGTAGAAAACCACTGCCATAAACTGAAGCATTACAGTTTTACTTTGTATAGTCAAAAATTATTTATATCATGTATCATAAAGAAAGACAATGCCCTTAATTATTAGAATAAAGAAATAAAAAGATGAAAAAAATAAGATTTCTCTAAAAATAGCAAATTTAAAATGCCGATAGGTGTTAGAAAATAGTTATATTAACTACGATGATAAACTGTATTTTCAAATACATGCTTGTTAAATTATAAAGTATTTAGGAAAAAGTCCATAGATAGGACTTTACTTTTCAATAGTATGTTAATAAATTACTATTCATATTTCAACTGCATGGTAAAATAAATCGAGTATTTTAATGTATGATTACTAAAATAAATTTTATTTTTGATATAAATTAAGCAACTGCTACTATTTGTTTAATTAAAATTGGTTCCCTACTATAAACTATAGTGTTCATTGACAATCTTTTGATATTGAAGAATTATTATATAGTTTTCTATTGTTATTCGCTGTTTTTTAAATCTCCTGGTCTCCCCCTTTTTTTATAAGGATTATATTTCATTTTTAGTGAACTTTATTATATATTAATCTCATTTTTATATAGTCAATTGCTTAATATTATTTTATGCTCTTTTCGAATTTTGAGTGATCTGAAAGCTCGAGTTGGAAAATTTCCGCAGTGCATGTGAAATAAATCGTGAGATCTTATTTTGCCATTTAAAATGAAAACTGCATATCTGGTAAAAAATATTTTGCGTCGTGGGTGTTTTGGTGTACAGAGTTGTACGGTCAAATGTTTCCCAGACGCTTTGAACAGGTCATCGTAGTACTAGATCAGTTCTACAGGATTCTAAATTTGATGGTAGAGTGAGAGAAGAATTTCAGGGTGGTTGTGTGGGTCGGAGGGCTGTGTCATCGACATAAATGATACATTCGAGAGAAGAAAACTATAGTGTTTTGGCAACAAGAGAATTTTTAAGTTTTTAAAAAAAAACATGTGTGTTTGAAGATTATTGGAAGAAAATTACGAGCTTTAAAAGTTATTTTTGTATTGAATTATACTGCATTGCATATTTTTGTATAAGAAATTCTTTAAATTTAAATCACTGTTCATATAAAAGAGAAAAAGTAAAGAGCCACAGTTCCCTGAAGTTGTATATAAATCCTGTATAAGTTTACAAAAAAGAAAAAATTGTTTTTCCTTAAAAATTTTTTGCAGATATATTGAATTTTCATGGATTTATTTTTAAAGCTGCAGTATATGGAGCAATTTCTGTCTTACGATTCTTTTATGCTTGAAAAATATTGATATGAAGAGGGTTTTCCTATAGTACCAGAATTTTGCCAGAATTTTATTGATGATAGATTATTAAAAGAAAAATTTTGGAGGTTTAGATGTAGTTGTTTGACAAGTGAACGCAAAGCCATTTGAAAATGCACAATAAGAATTTATTTCCTAGTTGGTACATTGTAGTATGATGTATTTATTTGTAGTCTAAAAATAACCGAAGCAGGCAGAATCCTCAAATCATTGATTGAGAACTCTGATTTTTGGATTGCATGATATTCATAATTTTTTTTTTCACATTGTAATAAGAGAAAAAGAGTAAATATCTCCTTTCCTCAATATATTCAGTTTATTCTAAATAAAGAAAAGTTGATTAAATTTGGATTTCTAAGTAATTTATGATTTTTGGAAAGTTTTTTTTTTTAACTATCTTTATTTTCCTACAAATCAAAGTTTACACAAATCAGGTTAATACTTTTTAAAGTTTATATATCCTGCAGCTTCGAAAAATAATTTCATTTCAAGATTGTAAAAATGAAAAAAAAATAATAATAATAAATGAATAAAATAATGCTCTATCTAAGGGCTCCTTTCTTTATTACATCAGATTTCCTTTTATCTTATTTCTCTGATTCTTAATTTTTAAATTTATCAAATTTGTATATTAAAAACGGAGCCATACTTTTACCTAATTTGTGAGTTTAATTTAATTTTTTTTTGTCAAATTGATATATTAAAATGCGGATCGAAGTTTTTATTTGCTTTTTATTGGTTTTATTACACTTTACTATTGTATACTGTTATATAGCGTTTACTGCTAAAATTATATTTATTAAATATTTGATAGACATATGTTTAATTTACGCCGATTTTACGTTATCATACAATCTTTTTCTTTTTATATTACTTTACTTATCCTTTGGGATGTCATACATATTTTTTTGTACAGGAATCTCTATATGTGATTTTTTGAAAACATTCTATCAAAAAATATACTCGAAACTTATCATCCGCTTAAAGGAGAAATTTATAAGAATGACTTAGATTTTGATTAACACAACATATTTTGAAGGGAAAACTGTTCCTATTTGTTATTTAATAATACTTGACAATGGCCATTTATTCTCATTTGACTTCCTCATTTACTTATGATCCTTAAGTGAATTACTTTACTTTAAACTATAGGGCATTTAAATGCAACACATGAAAAAAAAATTGCCACAATACTAAATTTCGAAATGTTGCTTCAAATACATATTTATTTTATGTGTCAGTTTCCGGATACAGTAATCCTTGCTTTTAAATTTTATTCCTATTTTATAGTTCAAAGTTCTAGACTTTTAATTTTTTTTAATTATAGATGTTTCCTAAGAAAATCTTATTGAAATTCTTCCTCAGATAAAAAATTTCTAAAAAAAAAAAAATCTTCGTCATTAAAAAAAGGAAACTAGTTTTCTCAAATTTTTATTTTGGTAAGTGAACATAACTCTGTTTGTGATAAGTTATTTTATTTCTTGAATTGGAATTGAGTCTATTAAAAAGATTTTCTGAAAAACGAATTACCGTAAAATCCGGTGTATAACACGTACAGGGGTATAACACACACCCATACTTTCAAGCTACAATTTTTAATTTTTAGGTATATTCGCCGTATAACGCGCACTCCCTTTTTTACGAAGAAATCTGAAATGTACGTATGCAATGCTGTTATACTTGGAAGCGATTTATTCGATGTATTTTTTCCTAAGCTTTTGAAAAAATAGTATACTTTTGGAACTACTACCTTTGCAGTTCATTAAGAATGTCATGTCTTTTAAATAAATAGTATTTCGAAATATGTAGAAGTCTAATTTTTTTTATGCTGACATTTTTTAAAAATTTTAGAGCCCTCATTTTTATAACCGGCGTATAACGCGCACCCGTAAATTTCGATCGTATTTTTTGTGTTCAAAGTGCGCCAGATTTATACGCAGATTTTACGGTAGTTCTTTTTCAGTTCTCAGTTGCATTTATTTGTTTTGATTTCTCCTTTCATTCATTTCTATTGTATTTTTTATCAATTTTAGTTCAATATCAAGAGAAAATAAGTAGCTCAGTTTCTTTGAATCTTGTTTTCGTTTAAAGATACACTTGGAAACAACTTACCAATGACATTTCGGGTTAATAAAATTTTTATTCGCAAAAGCGTACGATTCGACGTTTACATCCCAATAGGAAAATTCAATTCTACGTAGATGCGAGAAAAAAGAATGAGAATGAGAATGCACACAAATGTATACATTGATCGAAAAGGCAGAGTTGATATTATAGAGGAACTACATTTATATTATTTTATTTCTTCTGAAGTAATCGGATCAGATGGAGAAGGGAAAAAAATATATTACGCCAATTTAAATTATTTTTCTTTTCCTTTTTATGAAGCTTTTTAGAATTCGTTGAAATATTTCCACGCAAATTGGGTTGCAAAATATAGATGATTATTAAACTTTAGCGTATATAGACCTCTTTTGGTGGGGAAGTTACATTCCAAAAAACACGTTTACGAAAGTGCCGAGGCCAAATTTTTACCCTTGTGTACGGCATTGTTATTTAAAGTTATTAAATTTTTATTTGGAAGTAAATTCTGCAGCACAAATGAAAACTAAAGTGGTTATTTACTTCTCAGAAAGTAGAATTGATCGGATCTAATTTATATGAATAAAAATAAGTACTATTACTTATTAAAAAAACATACATTTCTTTTCTAGATGAATTTTTGTTTAATTTTTTCCTCGGAGGAATCCGACGAAAAAATTTAATATTCTGCTTTGATAAAAATATCTAAAAACCTTTTATCTGCAAAGAATAATTGTATATCAGCTAAGAAAATGTTACATTATAGAAGATAATTACAATCATTTAAAGCTTGAACAGGATAGAGTTTTTCTTAATTTTTATATCAATTATTTCCTCAATTTATGATTGTTGATGTGTAACGTGTCAATCATACTTACACTCCGAAGCTAGAAAATGAAAATTAATTATGCAGTTATTCATTTCATTTCTTGAAATGTCGATTATTGATGTCTTTATTTACAATTATGACTAAATTTATAAGAACATTAGCGCGGTCTAGAGTGTTAGTATATATCCATTCTTTACAGGAAAAAATAGGTGTACCTGTCAAGCGTAGTTTTGAGAAAGAGCGTAGGAAGGTTTTGTTAGCTCTGCTTCTAACATGAAAGATAATAATGTATTTGCCTTTTTTTATTTTTAAATTATAAATTAAATTTAGAAAGTTCTATTTAATGTTCTATTTTACTCCCATACTTTCACTAATGTATTCAATGACACCATTAATTCTCTTTAAAAAAATACATGATATAGAATTTTTGTGCTTGACAGGCATCGATATATGTTTGTAATCAAGTTATACTATATAAATCTTGGATCAATATCAGATAAACTTTTTTTTCAAGTAGTTATATTCTATCAAAGTGATCCTTTTATTATGCATACCAGAATAAATTTTCTTGCAAATAATATTACTAATGCTGTTTTAACTCTTCTGGCAATTTTATTTGCTTTTAATAAAACGCATAATAAATGATTTGATGTCTTGTTGTAATGTGTTTTTAATATGTTTGTTAACATGTTTTACTGAGTGCTTGTTTCTAATACCCTCGCAGTGCCTTTCTCTCTTCCTGCAGGTCTTCCCCCCGTAGCCCCGAGGAGGATCGGGCATCCTTACCAAAACAGAACTCCCCCCAAAAGAAAAAAACCAAGGACTTCTTTTACACGAATGCAAATCTGTGAATTAGAGAAGCGGTTCCACAAACAGAAATACCTCGCTTCGGCGGAAAGAGCAGCCCTCGCCAAACAACTCAAGATGACTGACGCACAAGTCAAAACCTGGTTCCAAAACCGGAGAACAAAGTGGAGGTATATATTCAATCTTATCATTTATTCTTTTCGAGCCAAAAAAATATATAGCTCATTTCAATGCCATCTCTCTTCAAGTTTTAAAAAATCTATTATCAAAATGCTAAAGTAAAAGAATAAAAATAGCAAAATAGTGTATAATCAGCTTAAAAATATTTTTTTATTAACTCTGGTTTAAAAAACTGACATTACCATATTATAAATCGAAAAAGAAAGATGGACATAAACTGCATAAGAAACATGGTCCTGAGATTTCAAATAAACATAATATATCCAAATAAATACATAAAATATCCAATTTTCAAAAAATTTTCCGTTACCTATTTACTATGCGACTCGAGACCAATTATTAGCTCTTTACATAACGATAGGAAGATATTTTTCACTGCTGATACTAAAATAAATCATACTGATGTTACTGAGATAAATGTATTGTCACACAAACCATGCTGCACATAAATCCCTTTCAAAATTTAAGCAAATTATATACTATATATAATAACTTGAACACACAGTGACGTACACGGGAATTTTTCAAGGAGGAGAGGGAAGGGGGGGGGTCCAGGGTCGAAAGTCCACCCCATTCTCGTATCATGCCCCAATACGTCGCCAAACATATTTGATTTAGTCGATTTTCGGGAACAAAAAACAGTAAAAAATAAATTATTGAATAAATAACTAGCATTAGTTAGTAATATTAATCATTAATAACAAATATTTAATTAAATTTTACGCACTGTACACATAGGATTATAATCAATCAAAAGCAAGTGGGGTCGGACCCGGGGGCCCCCCCCCCCCCCCTTTGTGTGCACCACTGAACTTGAATAAAGGTTATTTTTATTCATTAAAACTAAAATTTATTTCGATTTATAGCCAAAGTTTTTCAATAAATTAGCAATCTATGAAACAATAAACAGGCCAAAAAGCACATACTATTTCATTTAAACCAAATATTTGTTCAAAATTACTTATTTTAGAAAAAAAAAAAAAAAAAATTTTTCAAAAGGGGGAACGTTTTTTTTTTTTTTTTTTTTTTTTTTTTTTTGAAGAAAAGTGGGGGAGGGGGGAATTATTTTATATTTTTTTA
>BMAV01005644.1:800548-819176 GCA_019973955.1 Trichonephila inaurata madagascariensis | reverse complement strand
TTTTTTTTTTTTTTTTTTTTTTTTTTTCGAGTGCCCTTGTGTTCGAACACTTATAGTTTAATTTATTTCATTACAAATATTTTTTAAAGCATAATTTCTAAGAAGTAGCATTCTCTTTCAAAATAATTTATTATTTGTTTCAAAATTCTACTTTTATTTAATTTATAAAACTATCTTTGTTTTTTACGAATTGTCACGCAAACGTTTGGGAACTCTTTAACGATTTTATCTATCGAGAATCGACGGTTTTATCTTTTAAAATCATTCAACTACGTCTTGGAGTAAGAGTGTATCTTTGTTTCTGAATTTCTTGGAATAAAACTATGATATATTAAAAAGTACGCATTAGTGCTTTCTCGACGAACTGTTACGAGCTTAAAAATTATTGTACGCATAGTGGGATAATTTTGAATAGGATAGTGAGTAAACAAAAGCTTTATGCTTTCGGTGTGAACTTTGAAACTTTTGTTGATTTGCATGTGAGCAGTGGTGCACACAAGGGGGTGTCCTAGGGGTCCGGGCCCCCCCCCCCCCCTTTGGAAAACTTCCGTGTGTGCTACTGCATGTGAGCCATTTCAAAAGTGCCATACAAGATCAGACTTGGGTGAAATTTTATTTTCCAGAGCTAATTTTTTCTGTTTTCAACAAAATTTTCTGAAGAATTTTTTTTAATTACGTTATGCTAGTTCAATTTCTGAATTAATTTGTGTAAATGAATTTTAAACAATAATTATGTAATATCTGAATTGATCTTTGGACAGAGAGTGAGAGAAATAAAACTCTTGTGAAATACTTCTTCCCTCTACTGGGTGGAGCCTTGTCCCGCAACCCAGCATTTAAATGCAAATTGGTGGTATTTAAGTACAATACTTAGGCAATGTAAATGCCTTTATACTTATCACGTGCTTTAAGTTAGCCCCGCCTAGCAGCTCATTAATAGGAACAGTTAAGTTCGTGAATTGTGAAAAACAATTGAAGGAAAAAAGGAAATGTGCGCATATTCGTTACCAAATGTATCTACACAAACATTTTTTTTAAAAATATTAGTCTGTTACTAAAATAAAATGATTCCTATAGCTAAGGAAATTTCTTGAGATATTTAAAGAAACCTTGAAAGAAATTTGTAACTTATGTAATGAAATGTCAGTATATTGGCTACCTCGCAAACCTCTGGGCATTAACCGTTGATGAAAATCGGAAACTTTATTTTTTTCTTTATAGCAAGAAACACCTCGCTTCCTACTTCTAGCAGATCCATGAGTATTATGATTCCATAAGATTTATAATAAACTAATTTAAATCTTTAACTATTCTTATATTTTAAAAAGAAAAATATATCTTTGGACATCCATCCCCAGTGGTCTTTGAGAATTTCCTTGATAATCTTTTCAAATGATTGCTTAATTCGTTCTATCGCCGCCCCTTTCCAACTCATAACGTTGTGACATAATGGGAAAGGATTGTAGTTAAAAGACACTCAGCTGATTTCATCCCTTTAGCACTTACCTTGTATGTCGGTAACGAAGAAGGGTCGTTAACACATCATCTCCGACAATGACGACTGTGCAGGAGGCGACTCCGAAGGCGATATAGACAACGACCCAACACCCCGTTAATTACTCTTGGCAAATTCCAGGCTTCCAGCGTCATTCTTGGGCGCCCACGGGTTTCAAATGCACTTTATTTACTCGGGAGTCTTACTTCATTATTTCCTTTTAGTAACTCACTCGAAAAAGAAATGGAAATTGAGACGGCCAAGAAACACAAGTGTGAAGAGAATGCATGCTGTTTATGTAAAATTTTTTATTCATTTCTGGGGTCTAAAGATTGCCAGGAATTTTACTGCATCAATGACTAAATACGATTATATCTGTTTTTAAATGCAATTAGATGTTTCAAGAGTGTGAACATGATAAATACGATATGAAACATGTGAAAATCATAGGTGTTTCCAGAAATATATGCGGATTGAAATCTCTTTAATTATTATCCGCTGTCTCATATTGCTTAAAAGTTCAATAAATAATTAATAATGAGAATTCTTCCGAAAATCTGTTATATATTTTTAAAAACTTCATTTTGTGACTTACAGATAATAATAATTACATATTTAAAAGTTTTAATAGTTTATTTGAAGATTTTATGTGAGTGTTTGTAAATGCCACAGTTTATTAGAGGGAAAAAATTAATAGAGGAATCAGTAGTAATTACTTGTTCATTGAGTAGAATGAGGTTGCTTTCCATTTATTCAAAGGTATACTTTGCATTTTTCTAATTGACTGGAAGGATGCTCTGAATTAAGTCTTTTGAAGTCTTACAACTGTGCATAACTTACCTCATGCGCAAACTAATAGTTCATACTTCTTAATTTGGTATCGATAATAACAAAGCAGTTAAATTTGTCTATATATAATTTTGGAATAATGTGTTGATGCTATCAAAAGCATTAAAATATTTTGTTCCTGAAATTTGATTAAATAACGCATAATTCTTCCTATGAGAAGATAAACCTTATCAGGAAAAATAAAATCTGATAAATTCAAGGTATATTACTATCAGGCAAATTAATCAGGTATTTAGTGACTATATCGTTTCTCCGGTATCTTAAAGTTATTTTTTCAATCAATGTCTTTCTATATTGTTTGAAAACAGAAAAAAACATCATTCATCGTCATACTTATAGGGAATGAAAATTTTTACCTTAAAATAGAAAGGCGAAAAAAAGGAATGTAAATAGCGCAAAATATCTAGGAATTAGAAGATGCATGAAATACCCATCTTTAAATATTTATCCTTATTATAGATATCACGAGTACTTTATATTATTTCTTTGGAAACTTCTAAATTTAATTTAAATCCCGTTAAGGAAGCCGATCTTGAAATCTAAATAATTGATTCCGTAGACAACCTTCAAATGTTTAATTATCTGAAACTCTTTTTCTGCATTAGATCTAAAATTCAATGTCAACAAAATCCAGTTTAGCCAGTTTTGTTTAACTTGTATTTTAGTAATAAAAAAAAAAGTCATTACTTGTTTCCGATTTCTCATTAGTCCCGAATTAATTCTGCAAAGAGCACAGTTAGTTTAATTTATATTCAAGTGAAAAATAATTCCCCTGAAATTATTTCTTTTAAAAAGATAAAATATAAAAGTAAATCCTTAAAAAATAAGAAACGCAGATATTTATAGCTATAATACACAAAAAATAAAAGAATTACATTTCTTAATATAAAATTTCTACTTCACAGAAGCCCTTTCCCAAAATAATACATGAGTTCAATACCGATTTTTTTTGTGTGTGTTATTTGTTATCGTGATTAGATCTTAAAAAATTAAATTTTTTAAGTATGAAATGACTTTTGCTCTAAAAGTTTTTAAAAATATACATCGTTAAACAGTTTTTAAAATCTTTTGATTACAGTGAATTTCTGCATGCGAAACATGTAGAAATTTTTAAAGTATTGACAATTTCCTACTTTTCAAATTACTATATCTGTAATAATCAGGAAATATTTTTTCTTTTCTTTAAAAAAAAAATAGAACGCTAATTTCCTAGAGGTTGACGAACGCCTTAAGCCGCAATTTTTTCGGATGTTATATTCTCGATTTTGAGAAGTTATAGACCTATAGTCACCTGCATCTCAACAATAATGTAGGATTTTAAAGAGATTCCTATGAAGGGATACCATTTCAATCCTCATTGTAGGATAGAGAAAACATCAAACAACTGAGAGTTGTAGCATCTATTTCCCTCTTTTTCAGACTGTGAAATTTCCAAAATGCTATTGTTCCCTCTCTAAAAATGACCAGTTACCAGCATCAATCTTGCATGGTTTATGACAGTACACCAAATTTATCTTGCTCGTAATCCCCTCGATGTAAGCACTTTGTTTAGTAGCCACCGCACAAAGAATATTCAAACAATAGAACATTCGATTTACTAGCGTAAGTGAATGGGATATGTCTTTTTTTGAAACATTATTTCCCTATTGTTACCGAACCTAGTGACCACCAGTAAGCTTTTTATTTTTGCTCTTTAATACTATCCAAACACTGTGTCGTCTCATTGATAACCTTGGTTTAACATTGAGTTGAATGACTCAAAATGAAAATTGTACTACCGATCTTAATTGCTATTGTAATGCGTACGGTGTCGTGTTTCCCATTATAAAACTGCTGCTGCTTATTATACTATTCATGCAAAGTAAAATATGTTGTTTTAATGACTATATGGCTTGTTATGCAATCCGTTTACGTTGAATCACAGTGGAAATCTAATCCAAATTAATTTACTCCTTACAAAAAGATAATGAAAGGATTATATTGTAAGGAGAATTGTAGAACATTAAAACAAATTAATTCAGGTGTATTTCTCATTTGTGTTTATTATCAAAAGAACTGTTGAATATTCAGCATTAAAAAAATGGGGGTTTTTTCCATTTAAAATTGTTTCACATTATTCATTAGTTATGCAATGTACTGAAAAAAAAGTGATATTGCTTAAAATTATTGGGGAAAAAAATTCAATATTATTCTAAAGATAGTATGTAATAATATTGATATAAATATTGAGTTTTTATTCTAATATTAACTTTTAATGCAATTATCTATCTCTGCATATATATTGTTATAAAAAACTTCTAATACATTTTGAGTCCTATCTCCTTTACTACATAAACTTTGGAAGAAAACCATACAAACATGCACTTTTGAAACAAATAAATAAAAATCTTCTGTACATGTTGATTAAGCAAAAATCGTTCAGTTTTTATCGAATACTGTTAAAGGTACGATTTATAATAAAAAAAAGGCTTAATAGCTTTTGTGTTCTATGAGCTTAGTTTATGAGAAATCGTTTCGACAACTGTATTAAACTATGTGTCTGTATTTGCAGTCAACATACACAACACATGAAATCAATGCAGAAATCATTAAGAAATTATACGAGAGATAATGTGCATACATAAATAATTAAAAATATTTATTATATTGGGCTATAAACGACTAATTTAACTTCATCATAGTTAGCTTTTTAATTTAGTTCGTATATAAACTTCTTTAAAACTTTACGAAAGTTTTTTCTACATGACGATGAACATAATTCCTCTTAATGATTTTGTAAATAATTATATAAGGGCATAATTATTAAATATTATTATAGTTTAATTTTTAATGAAAGATTTCACCGATGGTAAAATGGTTATTTCAAAACGCGAAACAATGTATTTTCAGTCAAATTATATATATATATATATAAATTATTGATATAAAAATTTGGATATCACATGCAGTGATTCAAACTAAATTCACAATGAGAACAATGATTTCACTTGTAGCAAGCGGGTTCAGTTTTTTTTTAATTATTAACATTAAATAAGAAAAATCCCTATGAAATATAAAAATAATTTTTTTTAAAAAAGTTTGTTCGATATCTGATGAAAGTAAACTAAAAAAGCCAAATTACCAGAGAAAGGTAAAAGGTAATTCAAAATAGACCCATCAGTATAGATTGATTATAAAAAGCTCAGAAGTTTTTTTTTATCAAAACCATGGTATTTTATCTTTTACTATATCTAACACGAAATGAGAAAAATATACGAATACATCTTCCCAAAAGGATCCCCTTAAGATATTAACACAAGCGCCCTTCAACCCTCAAACATATTAAATTATTTTTTATGTGGGATAATTTGCCTAAAAGTTTAAAAGAACAAATAAAATAGCATTAATTGATTTTCTTAACTATTCGTATACCATTCCCCTATAAAAAGGGTCCAGCT
This sequence comes from Trichonephila inaurata madagascariensis, assembly GCA_019973955.1. NCBI lineage: Eukaryota > Metazoa > Arthropoda > Arachnida > Araneae > Nephilidae > Trichonephila > Trichonephila inaurata. The sequence continues at coordinate 813,395 of BMAV01005644.1, read as the reverse complement.
AGGATCCCTTATAAATTCTAGCTGGCTAAATAATCCTCCTGATTCCCATCCTTTGTTCGTTAAAAAAGAAAACATTTCATTACCTCTTTTTATGAATGTGGTTGATTCTTTTATTGTCTAGAGTGGAAAACTCTCTCTCGGACCGATACTTAGTGAACAGTTTTTCCGATGGATCGCTTTTAGGCGTAGAAGGAAGAATCGAGTATGTCAAACCATGGAGAAACTGAGGGAGAGAAGAAAACCCTCAGGGAAAATCACAGAGGGATGGAGTAGCTTCTGCTGATTGCTCTAGCGAGCGTTAACAGAAGCATCAAAAAGAAAAGACGATGCGGGTGATTTGAATGTGGTTTTCCTCTTAATACAGAGAAAATATTACACAGGAATACTTGTTACAATATTTGGGGAAAATTGTTAATAATTAAAGTACTTTATGGGTATGTTGTAAATTGGTTTGAAGTTATTGCTAACTTACACATAAAAAAATATTTTTTTTTATATAATTACATTTTAAAGCTTATAATCAGTTTGAGAAATCAAATTAAATATAAGGATGTTGAAATAAAAAGTATATTCATCCAAGAGGATGGATATGTATGTAATTTTTAATATATATATAGCTCTAATTTTTTATGCTGCTTTATTACTAAAATAATTTGATGATATAATTCTTTGATAAGCATTTCCTTTCAAATATCTTATTTTTTGTTCCCCTTCTAATAAAAAGGTAGCTAAGTAAAAGAAAAGTGAACTGTGAAAAATAATTGCTACAAGCAGAGACGTCTTAAGGCATGGGCCAGGACCCAGGGCCTCGTCCGCAGTAGGAGTCACGTCTCCTTCTCGATTCAGCCTTAATAAGATCATCCTTCAAATAATTTCAATGGTCAAATGTTATTTCCTGCTGTATTCTCCGAAAAATTGGGATATGTCAACTGGCTCTATGTGATGACCGTCGTCCATGCATACACCTAGGTCTATCGCCCTCATTACTCCTTCAGTCAAAAGGTGGAAGTCGGTTTGTGTAATTTTAAGTCATGCGCATTTATTGGTTTCGGGTTATTGTCTTCACGAGTATTTGACAACGTTTGCCATGTATTGTTTACTTTCAAGGACCATAGATGGGGCCTACATTGGTGTAGGGGTCTACTTTTGAGTAGGAACCAGGGCCTCAAGAAGTCTTAAGATGTCACGGTCTACAAGAGTGTATGTTCTTTAAAACAAGAATAGATCATTACTGATTCTTGCCATAAAAGACTGGGCAATTAAAAGCAAACTCGAACCTTGATAACCTTGATAACTGAATATATGCATTATATTAGTTATCATGAAGACATTACTCTTGTATGGACTTTTTTAATGTCACAATGAAGAGCATAATACGCTTTTTTAATTCCTAGGAAAATAATTTTCGTTGTGTTTCTAGGCAATTTTTCTCTTAGTCAATAAATTTTATTTATAGGTATCCTTCAGAGATCCTTTTAATATTTAAAGTTGTGCTCTCAAAAAATTCTATGATTTTTCGATTAGCGATCTTCATTTGTTTCCAGATATGGAAAAAAAAACTTTCGGCCACCAGCTGTTGCTGAAAGGTTACTTCAAATTTCAGTAAATCGTAACAAACTGATAAATAAAATACGGAAATCACTCTTTCTGATTTCACATAAGCTTTTAAAAATACTCTATACATCACTGCATAGAGTTCTTTGTTTTAAGTATTCCTCAGTGTCAAATTACTGTTATAACATTTAGTGGAATATTGAATTCCTGCTATAATTTTTTATGTTGTATATAATGGCACAAAAATTTCTTTCTGAAGTTCTTCTAGAACAAAAATTTTGATAAGTTATGCAATGTAGGCAACTATTCATTTCAAAAAAAAAAATCCAATATAGTCAGTGTGTATTTGCTAATCAGTTCGTTAAAAGTAACAAACATGTATAATTTACTAATCACACAAATAACAATTTTCAAGTTTTTTCATTGAAAGCTCAAGTTTTTTAATGAAGACACAATTCCAAATGTTAATTTCCCAGTTCCTATAATTATCATGTTACTATTTTTTTAAAAGAAAATCTTTTTAACATTTAGGTACTTATCATGATTCTGTTTCAAAATCTAACAGAAAGTAGGATAAAAACAAAGATATCTATCAAAATCAATTTTCGTCGGATGATTAGTATGAAGACAAACGTATTCCTTGATACTTCAACTGCTGATACAAAAAATACTGATAGTAAATACTTCGATTTAAATAAATACAAGATCTACCTTTACAAAAAAATAAGAAAAAAAAATAATGTCAAGCGCAGGTTAAGATTTATCAGCAGCGTGCTTATCGTACAAAAGAGTCGAACGAGATTTTATTTCGTGATAGAGCTTTTAAAAAGGGTGCATTTAATTATCAGTGAACAGTATCCACGATATGATGTGCTGTTTAACGCGTATATATATCCGCATCACCCTTCCCTCCATTCATTCTTTCAAACTGAGACAGTGATAGTCTTATTGTGATGGATGATCTAATGATTGGAGTAGCTTTATTTTTTTCATTGGATGTCTAAGCTGTCTAAATCTGAAACGCATTACTACTTGTAAGACACACATACATACACACACACGTACCTACAAAGGTTCAAAAAGAATAAAAAGAAAAAAACGCATACACCTTCAACTCCAAAACACATCCGAAAAGAATTAAACAAAGAAAAAGTGAGTGTTGCACGCAAAAGAAACTGTAGAAAGCGAGAAGGTTAAATAGAAAGGGAGAAGAGGGGTAGGTTTCGAGGTAGATAATGTCTTGACGTCATCAGTGCATGTCACTGAGATGCAGTTGTTATTCGTCTAATTGTGCACGATATGATCTTGCGTCTATTAGAAGACGTTTTCCGACAAATGGGCGAGCACTTTTTAAATGCGATCCTTATTCGGAAATGATCTACTCATGGAGAAGAAAATAGATAACAGGTTGCAAATGCATGTATTGAAATCGTGTACTGATTTGAAGACAACTCCTCTTCGGGAATAAAAGATTGAGGCTGGGACTGTCTTAGTTTATGTTCATGTAAAGAAAAGTTATTTTTCCTTTAGACGTTTTTGTAATTTTATACAATAGCGTATTTTAAAGAGAGTTTTGAAATGCGGGTAAAAAAAATAGTAAAACGAAGGTTTAAAGTGCAATGTATTTTATCATTTAGGAAAATATAAGCCCTTTTGAAGGGTAAATGGGAGTGATGAAATGTACTATCTATCATACCCTTGTTCACTTCAATTTCTAAGCTGTGATCAATATAGGTGGAGTGATTTTTATCTCTCATTACACGTAATTAATATATTCTCATGAGTTTCAAATTCTTGAACAGCCTTTGATTCACTTTTTACAAAGGGATTGCGATAGAAAATTATTCTTAACGGAAAAAATTTTGTACTCTTAATTGAACCAGGGGCTCCGTATAAGCTGTATAAATGATATTGGGTCCCCAAGCTACAGGGGCCCCAAAATGTGTTAACATTCTGACACTTTGAATTAAGATTCTTTTATTTCTTTTCCAAAAAAGGACCCACAAGGAATTTTGATACAGGATCCACTCAGCTACACAAGCGATTTGAACTGAAGTGGGACAGAAAACTTTTGAAGAATGCAAATATTACGCTCATATGAAACTTTTTAGAGTTTTGACTGGAAAAAAATGCTTCCTGGAAGTTTAAAGCAGCTTTTGAACTTAATGAAAAATGCCATTCCCATGGTTTATCTTTAAATTTAGGGTTCAGTTTAAATATTGCTCAATCACAAATAATTAGTAATTTTTATGTGATACATGTACATAAAGATATCTATGCCCCCTCAAAAATTATGTTATATATATGCTAGACCAGTGATTCCCAAAGGGGTCTATGATGACCTGCAAGGGGTCCACGTCAGCAAAAAAATAATTTGGGGGTCCATCCCGCCCCCGGGCGGGGGTCTATCCTTAGACTAGATCGTGACTTTAATTTTAAAAAAAATAATCAAGTGGGAACCACACAAATTTTACCTATTTAACAGATTTATTTACTAATATAATGAGGTTAATTTGCACTTACAAAAGGACTGCACATAAATTTTATTAAAACAAGAGCCATTTCATCGTTTCTCTCCAGAGTTCAGCTAAAGAAGTATAATACTCGAGGTCCCGAATTTTCTCAATTTGTCACAGATAATCTGTCAGGACGTTTTAAGCTACTTTCAACATTTAAATGCCTTTTATTCAGATTTTGAAATCAGGTTTGAGATTTCTTTGACCATAGTAATACCACAACATGCAATGTATTCATATGGTCACATTGAAAAAAAATGTAACATTACCATAGGAACTGCTCGTAATAAGCCCTAACGAAGAAGTTTAGAAACGGATTGTCAACAATTTTGGCTTTAAAAAGTCAAACCTGTTATTTGTCCCGAATTATGGAATATTGTGAGAAAATTTTTATTTGCTTTTCCTTGTGTGAAGGAGTTTCAGCGCTGTCGCCAATCTCCAAAACAAATAAAAAAAGCCAGGGGCGCCCCCTGGACATTACTAACAGGGGAGATTTAAGGTTAAACCTGACAAGATTGATACCAGATGTTGAAAATTTGATATTGTTGTGCATCAAATTTTCATCCCTCCCATTAAAATCATTTGTTTATTGTTTAGTTATTTTATTTAAGTTTTATTTATTAATTAACTTTTAATTTAATTAATTAACATGTGCTTTTCAAATTTTAAAAATATTATACTTCATTACAGTTAGAAATTTAATATTTTTAAAGTAGGAGTAATAGTACCAGCTGTCAAAAAGACTTTTAAGTTGTTAAATTTGCAAAAATTCAATGTTAATTAAGCAGGGGTCTATCCCAAACTGAAGAACATGGCAAGGGGTCTAGGAGACAAAAAGTTTGGGAATCTCTGAGCTAAACGAAACAAATATTTCGTTGCGTGGCTTTTTAAACTTGATTATTAGAGAGGGAGGGGGGCATTTCTGTAAAATAATAATAAAATCTCCCTCTCACTGAAATATATATAAAATTATATAAAATATTATAAAAGAATTTAAGATTGGTTTACATAATGTATCCATTTCTAACCATATAAAAAGGTGTGGAAAGAAACTTAATTTAAAATAACAGTAAATTCAACGTATACTGAATAATTTTCAAAAATCCCTGATATTAAATTTAATTTATTAAGACTTGTTACTCTTAAAGAGATTCTCTATTTTAAAAATAAGTACTGTGGAATGATTTCCATTCCAATAAGAACTATATTACATTCCTTGAATGTATTTTATATAATCTATTTTATCATACAAATAAATTTCCCTTGAATTAAGATAATCGTTGATTATCTGGATAAATAATTTTAATACGAAGCATTTCTGATGTTAAATGCTTAAAACGCGGAGATATGCGATAAATTAACTATAAAATGCTTAAATTTCTAAAAGGCACTAACCAAAATATTTATAGCGTAAGTAAATAAAGTAAACTCATTTACTTTAAGCGAAATGTGGATTTCAACTAAGTATAAGGTTGGGTAACACATAATTTCCAACGAAATTGTTTTTTCGATACAAATATAAAAAAGTAATTCTAACAAATTGCTACAAATTAGCTGCTCAAATAACATATTGACACGCTACTCTCACTTTAAAACGTGGCGTTGAAAAAAGGCATCAAACCACTTCCCGTACATATGCGGCAGACTAAAATCTTTACTTTTGCAAGAAAAAAAATTGTAACGATTTCCACGTAGGCAGGATAGGTTTATTTCATAACAAAAGAAAACCGTAACCTCTTTCAGACTAGTTGTAAATGACATGTTAGCGTGTGAGACAGCAGTACTTATTTTATTTACGTGATCCGATCACCGCATCATTATATACGAAGTAGATTTTTAAATACGCGGTCATCTCCTAGCGGGTCTGTCTCGCCGTCTTCTGTAAGACCCATCTCTTGTAACAATAGCACTCGTAAGTCAGTGAGCATTTAAAAGAAGCCACAATTTGTAAAAGTACTAGCCGGTTATTCATGCGGAAAACTGAAATGAAAGAATCTACACAGAGAAAATGGGGGGTTGGCGAGGAAGGCAAGGTGTTTTTTGGGGCTGAAGTGCGACTTCGCGCGCGCAACTTGAAAGCTCACCGAACAGTCTGATGGCTCATTTGTACCGCTAATTTCAGTTGGGGTTGACTTAAGGGGAGGTATTCCTGGGACGTCACGGGGACGAATGTAATAAAACCCTGTCAGTCGCTTCAAGTCACCCCCTGCGGGTAATTAGGTGCATCACTCAACGCACAGTCGTCATTCAGGTGAGAAGTCCGTATTTGGCTACCTTTCGCCCCAACTCGAAATTTATATCAATTTCCTGTCGTTGTCTGTGAAAAATGATGGATTTATTGCTTTCATTTTTCAAAAAGCTTCATAGGAAACTTTTTGTTAAAAATTTCATGTTTAAGCGATTTTTTTTATTTACTTGCGGTTAATGATTTTTTATTTTGCTTATTATTACATAATACAAAATAGTGTTTTTTTTTAAAAAAAGGGATTTTTTTCCCCTTCCTATAAGTGTATGTGTGTGAATCTCTTTGAAATAATAACATTTAATACTTATAAAATCAGCGTAAATTTCATGAGGGACTGGTTTTCAAGACTGATATATAAAGAGCGTTTATACGACAGTTTTTTCAAAAAAAGAAAAAAAAATTTCAGTCAGTAATCATAGTTTTGCTAATATATTGAATTTTTTCACATGCACGCGTTTCGGTACGTTTTTCATATTCATTAAAGAGAGAGATAGATGAAACAAATCTTATTTTAACAGTAAACCTTGATTATTGCATAACAATTAGATTCTGAACAGTAAGAAACCTGTTTCTGATTTGAGATGTCAAGAAAAAATTAGGTTTAAGAACTTCAAAAACAGTTAAGTGCTTTGAAAAGATATAATGACAAAATATAATTTAAATACAAACAAAATTGTATTAATTAAAAGAAACCTCTGTTACATTTTTCTGTCAAAGGAACAACAATTTGTGCAATAATTATATAAAGCATTAATTATTATATAAGAAATGCTTATAAAAGTAAAAATTGACTCATAATGCGAGGAAACTAATACAAATATTATTTGTGTAGAAAATACATGGTAATGAATTGTATATAAGATGTATTAAATACTATCTTATTCAGATGTTTATATTAAATGAATAGTGCATTCAGAGAGTCCGTAACATTTCAATGTTAGTAGAAAAAGAATCACCTTGTACAAAAAGAACTTTCAACCCAAAACGAGCTTATGGATAATAATAGTATAAAACACGATTTATGTACATATCATATTAATATATTTTCTAAAATTCAAATAGTTAATTTCAGGTAAACTGTTAAAAGTTTACATGATGATTTGTATCGAAAAATACTGACTTAATTTAAATAAGTGATGATCAAATTTTTATCTCTTCAAAGACAGTTTTGAGTTATTTTCAAACGCGCATCTGCTTATTTAAATTATATCGCATATTAATTGATTAAAAAATTACTTCAAGACTATATTTCAATTTTAGCATTGTTTTCCAGATCGATAGACGCATAAAGAATGACGTATGATATCCATAAGGGCATTGTTATATTGTTAAAACTCATTAGTTATTAAACTATTTTTTAATCTGAGCCTCAAAACCCGAGACAAGTAGGACTTGATTGCATGATATGTGAGTTATTTTAAGATATTGGTTTGATTATTTGTGACCAATAGCTTCAAGTGTGAATAACAAGGTAGAGGGACATTTCCATTTTTATCAACTTCTGTTACACGAACTGAAAAAAAGGTAGTTTTTAAAACAATTGCAATAATCAATTTATTCGGTGTCAACATATTATTTTTTTAAATTTTGTAATAAGAATGCTGTTTACACATAGAAACTGATTAAAAATGTAACATTTAAGGTATAAAATTGATAAAAAACAGTCTTAAAAATTAATTCTAAGGTTTGACTTAATTTATACAACTAATTACTTTTATTATGATAAGACTTCATTAGATTGTTGCATATGAAAGAAATGAATTGTTTTTTTAGCAAATTGTACGAATATTACTCGAAAATAAATACTTGTATGCAGTCGAATGATTTTCTATAACAAACTTAAATTGATTTAATTTTTTTTTTACCCCAGAAATAAAATTTTGAATCTGATGTAATCCGAAGATTTCATTTGTACCAAATTCAACAGGATATGGAGCTAAATACTAGTTATCAATTTCCAAAAACTGACAGGCAGTCAACGCCCGTCGCATAATTCATCTGTTTTCCCTCTCAATCTGACCACAGCAATTCATCTCGAGTGACTCATTTTACCTGGCTTAGTTTTTCTTCTTTATATCAAAAAGAACATCGTTCTCTGGTGCATTTTTTTTTTCTCCTTAATTAACGACTTATTTCATAAAATAGTAATTTTATCTGTTAAGGAGAATATCTTTTGGATACTAAGTATATAATTGCGTGTAAGAAAAGAAAATGTTTGGGTGTACATAATATTATGGATGTAAATGGGAAATGCTTTAAATTATATATGTCGAAGAATATGAAATATCTAATAAAAGAAAAGGTTTTTAGTGTGTGTGTGTGTGTGTAAGAAAATTATAGCTTGATTTCATCAAAAGACAAATAAGAATAGTCGTAGAGAGAATCATTAATTATCTTACTTGTTTTTGTGCCTTTCTTTGATTGAATTATCATGTGACATTTGGTTGCTATTTTTGAACTAGAGATAATAAATGCAATTTTAATTCAAATTTAGTTACCTGCAAATAGATTATGTGAATAAGTAAAAGTAGATACAATTAATTAAATCTCCATTAATTTTATAGTGGAAATGATTTAATGTTATTGTTGTTCTTAACTTAATAAAAATAATTTTTTCAAAGATATACATTAGTATTGATTATATTTTGATTTTAAGAAAATAACAATACATATTTAAACACGCGCTATTTTTTCCGTATAACAATTACTTTCCTGATAAATAATTTTCAAATGCTCTATAATGCGTAAAATAAGTATTAATATATTTGACTAAATTATCATTAACTTATTTACAAATCGTTTAAGAAAACTATTACATCATGTAAATATCAATCACTCGAAATTAAGTAAAGAACTTCCTTTTAATTATTTACCGAATAGTTGAATGTAGTACACAAGTCATATTGTTAGCAATAATTTCCTCGACCACACACGAATATTTATTTTTTTACTATTTTTCCCGTATCATTAACTAACACTTTCAAGTTGCGTAGAGACCTGTTGAAAAAAATGCAAAAATAAATAATGACTGACTGAATTATTGGCATGTTTTTTTTTAACCTTGGCGCAACTTAGAATGAAGCTTTGCGACAACCCTCATAATAAAGTTCGAAGTTGGAGAATCCTTCAGAAAATACTACGGTGGCGCCAACACTCAAGTGATTATAGACTAAAACGCAACTAATGTCGGTATACGGGTCATTGAAATGAGCGACCCTTGGTTTTTACCTTGCTCTTAGTATTTTCTATAAGCAAAACTCAGTCAACTCGAAACTACTAATTCTGTGTTCCTGCCCCCCCCCCCTTCTTTGATTGCACGATGTTCGTAATAGGATTTCAACAGTTTCACTTTTATCTTCTAGCGGTTTGACCCCAACACATTTGTGCAAAAATAAAGGTAGAACTCAATGAGTTACATAACTGGTACTTAGAGGGCTTCATTCATATTTTGACATCTATCAAAAACGTGTTATTTTATCCAATAGCTGGAGTAATAAAAGGAATATCTATTTGAAGAGTAGAGCTAGAGTCGCGATCCTTTCCTGTTAGTGTATAATTAGATAAAAATGTTTCTGTCAATCCACCGCTTCATTGTCATTTCATTACAGTTGTTAATTGATACATTTCTTAATATGGCTGTTGAAGAGATATGATAGTAAGGCGGTAAATAGGTAAATGATAGGATTAATTCCCGAGAAAACGATGTTCAAAACACTGTGATTTTACTTCTATATATTTTTTCTTTTTTTAAATTTTAATTCGTCAAAAATTAGTTGCGGTTAATACCGGTTATTTTTCTTTCAAACTTTGACAATGAATGTATAGTATACAAATCAGTTATGTGTATGAATAACATATCTCCAAAGAATAGGGTTTCTTTTATATATATTTTAAGTATGTGCTTTTATTCATCTTATCTGGTTCAAACTGACCTTATCGTTTGAACTGCCCTTGAAATAAATCTACTAAACATTAACTGTGTTTTGCAATCGAAATTAGTAGGCAAATCATCAAAAGTATATATGGATAACTTATAATTAGCAGAAGTGATCAAATATTTAAATTTTTATACGTACCTATATTTTAATTTTTGTTCGTGATGTTTATTTATGTTATGAAAATTTTATTTTTTAAGATTTTAATACATTGTTAGAGTATTGATGGCCTTTATCTTAAAGAAGAATAGTCGTTTGTGGTTTTAAAGAAAATCTCATTTGGAAATTTTTCAGTTTGATCGTATTTGTGTTCTTATTGGTATAAATCTGCATGATTCAATATCAGTAGAAGTGCACAGAAAGAGATACAGAAAGTGTATGAATATATTGATTGAGTTAGATAATTGTGAATATAGAGATATTTACAAAATATGTACTCTAAAAAATAAACGAAATGTTAGTAATCAAAAAACTAAATTTGGAAAAGACTATCGGTAACAAGAAATCTTATTCCTAGTGAATGAAAAAGTATTCCCCATGCAAATCTTGCACGTATAGACACCAATATATTCAAAAAAGTTTTTAGAAAAGAACTATAAATTCTGGTAGTAAAATTAAGAAAAACGACCGTAAAATCTTATTGGGCTATTGATTATCAAAACGAAAGCGAGTAAGACATAAGTATCTTTAAACATGTGTGTTTAACCTTACAATGTGTGTGTATCACGCTACCTTTTGACAACAATATCCTTTTCTCCTAATGGTTACATTTAGTACAATGAAAAAGACACATTATACATTCAATAATCTGTTTGATTGCTTTTATTGAACTTACTCGTAAAATACCGAATAAATGACAATTAAAGTGTGGTATTTCGATTCAAATTGGGTTTTAAAGGGTGTTTTAATGGCTGATACATGGTCTTTATGAGGCACATTTTTAGCTCCGATGCATTTATTAAGTTTATATATATGTATAAATCCCATGCATTATTAAAAAAAAGTGTTTGGGGAAAGTGCTATTTTTCTTGGGATTTGATAATGTTTTCCCCATTTGTAATTGCTTTGATCTACTATTCGTTTTATTACAAAGCAATTTTAGTGATACTTATTCATATTTTTGATGCTTCCTATTTCTATCTCAAGAATTTCTCCAACAACCACATGGAACTAAAATTCTTCAAATATGCTCTTTATTCCGAAATAAAGGTTAGTATGACAGACTTTTTCAAACTCTGACATGTTCTTCTTAAGTTAATCTAGTTTTTATTCGTTAAACCGGATATGTTGTCTCCATTATTTCCTGTTTTTGTCATCTGCTTCGCTATTTTGTTGCTAAATAACCAAAAAATTTAATATAATTTATTTCATTCGGGTTCATTCCCTCGTTGTTGAGTGATAAGATTATTCATATTTAAAACTGTTGAATTTATGTTTTTATTTTGAAATCTTTTATTTTTAAATTATTATTTAATTAAATTGCATATATTTGTGAATTCAGGGCTGGATGAAAATTCCATTAGTTGTTGTATGTGTTTGTAATAACGAACTAAATTTATTTTTATATTTTTTTTTATTATTCTTGTAAGGAAATGGAAGTAAATATCTATTAGCTCCCTCTTGACACTGCATAACTTTTTCATAATGGTAAATATACATAAAACAGATTTCTATTTCAAAAAAAAAAAAAAAAAAAAAGGAAAAAGAAGATAGAAGATAGAAGTGTCTCTGAAACGATAAACTATAAAAAATTATTATTTAGAGAATATATTTTTAAAATCGGAGCAAAATTAAGGCCACTGTTTGAGTTTTCGAATTTTTTTTTAAATGAGGTGTATACTAAATTTGTATTATTCAATGCTCTTTGTATAATTGTTAGAGTCGTATTATCTACATTTAGAGTTTGATGTTGATTTATTACAGAGGAAAGTCCATATGATCTGATATTTTCGTTTTAAAATTCTTAAGATGAAAATTGATTTTTTAAGCTGAAAAAAAGCACCGATTTTTCAATACTTAAGAAAATTTAAGAAATATGTATGATTACAAAATTACCTGAAGTGCTAACAAGTTTTCAACATTTTAAAAGGGGAAAAATCACCTTTTTTACTTTTTAAACAGGGAGAGCATTTAAGAAATCCAAAATTTTCGATGAAAATACGTAAAATACAGGACCAAGAAACATTCTCTGTAGCAGTTCATTAAAATAATATAAAAAAATTGAAAAAGCAAGTTTCTAACAAACAAATCAGATATCTTGGGAATCTTCGCAGAAAAAAAGTTTTAAAGAAAATGTGAACAATAAAAATTCATTCAAAATTGTAATTTTGATAAAAATTAATAGTTATTTTTTTCTCATGTACTAAAATAATTTTTTAATATAAAAATAAATTTTTGAAAAAAAAGAAATATATAAAAGCCTTTTTTTTATTTTTTATGTTTTTAATGCCTTTATTTTTCAATATTTTTTAGTTAAAACACCCCCTATATTAATAAAATTACAATTTATTTAAATATCTTCAGTGACTAAGAATAAATAAATTTAAACAAATGGGTCATAAATTTCAGCAAAAAAAAAAAAAAAAAAAAAAAAAAAA
>BMAV01005644.1:761907-800448 GCA_019973955.1 Trichonephila inaurata madagascariensis | reverse complement strand
AAAAAAAAAAAAAAAAAAAAAAAAGAGAGAGAGAGAGAATGCCTTATGTTGTTTTAACAACTGTACGCTATTTCGAGAAAAACTATTAGTAAACTATTTTTAACTCGAAAGATTTTTTTTTTTTTTTTTTTTTTTTGGAAAAAGAATCAAGTCATTTAGAACAGTAAGAATTATTGATGTATTTAAATATAAAAAGCCTTTGTGAAATAAATTGTGATATCTTGTTTATTTTTTATGGTACTGTCTTTTTATAAATATTATGTGAAATTGCATGAACAAAAGTATAAATGTTAATTTCATTTGCCAACAAACACTTGAACAAGAAAATGAAGCACAAAAAAAGAATTTTCATCTCCTTTTTATTAAAGCAAAAATTAATAAGTTAATTTTTCTTGCCTTAATATAATCTGAGCTACTGAACTGAAATTCTAATAAAGGAAATCCCAAAACATTTGGAGCAGCTATAAAAGAAAGAAAACGTTACCACCAAGAAAGTTTTCACGGTTACTGTGTCTAATTATTGCTATTCGAATTACTATGCAATAAGACATTTTCGAAAATGGGAATTGCATCCCCTTACAATGTATCTAAAAACACTTTTCATTGCTATTACAAGAGCGGATATTAAGAATGGCCGTAAATCTGAAAATATTCATTACGTTATTTTATCACTTGATGATGTGGCTGTCATCCTGCGTTAGCAATTATCACCGTCCATCTGTAAACGAATTGATCTCAAACCAATTAGAATTTCCTTTAATTTCCCTTCAATCAGCATGGCATTCTTAATATGTTTTCGCCAGTAATGCTCCGACCTCTGATCGCACCTTAAGTACCCCAGATACGACTCGCCAAGGAAATCGAATGGAATATTTAAGAGGCTCGAATTGAATTTGCAAGAAAATTGCTTTCTAATCGTCCTTCCCCGCAGCCCTGGTGCATATATTTAGATCTTTTCGTAAACAGTGACTATTACTGAAAGATGTCACGTCATTTTATAGTCTGAAAAAACACTTTCGGGAGTTGTAATTGAAGGCGATGCCCCATTACTGTGATAGGGTCAAGATTTCCCTACAAGATGAAGATCCAAAGACGATTTGTGGAGTAGAATGGGGTACCCTAAGTGCGCTATTCAAATCGGTTAGGGGAGGGAAGGGGGGCAACCCAAACCGATCAGTTTTAGTGTTATTAGAGAACCTTGCAAGGGAAAGCGAAGGTTCCGCATCAATTCTTAAATTCTCAATCATGAGGCGAATCCTTTGGCATGATGCTCTATGGATATAATTTTTCTTTCTTTACCCAATTCCCCATATAGCCGTTACATTTCGAGAAATACACTTGAGGTCATAAAAGCAGCAATAAAAGTCGCCACGTTTGAGAAGAATATTGCTCTTCCTTCGCGGTTTTTCCAACCTCTAGGTAAATAACGGGAGATCGGGAAAATTCTAAAATTATAGATGAAAAAGTGGAAGCAAGTTACCGTTTCTGGGAATATCAAATCAAGAAGAAAACTTGAATAGGATGCTGTTACGGCATCGATGCTATTGTAGAGGACGCGAATTCGTCTTTGCCTTCCTCGTAGTGTGGGCAGGGAGCGTTATTGTCATAGGCAAACACAAACGTGACCACAACTCCGTTCTGATTGACTACGATTTTATGTTCCTCGGCGGCCATTAGAGTCCTGGTTGGAAGATCTTTCAAAGTTACGACTCCTTGCACCGTCAGATTGAAGTAGCCGCTGGGAAGAAGTTTATTTGGAAAAGAGATCGCAAAAATGGAATTCAAAGTGGAGAGTCCCGAGTTGGAAATAAATAAATTCAAGTGAGATCGACACTTAATGGTCATAAAATGATGGAGAATGGAGTTTAGCACGGATTTTGATCGTGCTTTTCAATGGCACAGCTATATATAATCTGCTTTGGAAAGGTAAATATTAGAAACCAATGCGTGAGACTTGAAGTCAGGTGGCGGTACAATCGGGGATTTTTTTTTATTCGTCTAAATTGAACTTTTGAAATTTAATTCTTTTTGAGAAGAAATGATACGATTGGCACATGGGAGTTACAGAGGAATGAAATTACATCGGTAGTTTATTTATTTATTTTTGAAGCTAGAGAATAAAGATCTTCGTTCATATTTAAATTAATTGCTATGTATTTCTTCAAAAATAAGAGTCATGAAAGAGTAATTCACTTGTAAATAAAGAAAAAAAAATTATATATATTTCTAAGTATTAAAAAAATGTTGCATTTAATTCAGATTTTTCATAACAGGAAACAATTTGTTCTATTAATCTAGCGAAACGTTTTAATCAGTACTTAATTCATCAGACTTACTTTGGATGATAATAATAATATCAGTTATAACTTTTTTTCATTTACTAAGGCTTTTAAAAACAAATATTCCAAAGTTTTTTTTATTTTAAATTATAAAGCTTTTTATATCTTGGTTTTCCAGTATGATTTTTTGATTTTCAATTTTTCTAAATTGTTACTTAAAAAGAGCTGTTTAAAATTAACTATAAGATAATTTCCGTCTGTATATAGGCTACTCTGATTGTGTGCAACACACATTTATTGAAATAAAATTATCATAAAAATTATGGATGTATCAAATTATTAGCAAATCTATCTTTTTATCATAATTAAAATTTAACGAATTTTGAAAGAGTATATAGAACTTAAATTGCATTTGTAAATCCTTGTTCCATATCGGTTTCCGTGTTTAAAGTAAATAGAAAATATTTGAAACTATATTAAATGAGATGTGCTGAACTTTTGCTCAAAATAATTTTTTAAGGTGATGGATCTTTGTTATGTTTATGAATATAAATTTTTCACTTTGACCGCTAGTTTGAAATAATTGTTACATTATTACTATTTTGAAGACAATTACTATATTACTTATTTGATTTTTATGTCGCATTTTAAACCAAATTTAGATAAAAAAAAAAGTTGAAAAAAAGATCTTACCTTAAAGATCATATGGATAAAAAGGATGTTAAATTTTTTTTACTATAACAGGTCCCATAATTAACTGCTACATGATTAAAAACTTTTGCGTTCACAAGAACAAATTTCTAAGTAGCACAATGAACTTAAATTTGGAATATAGGTCAAAATTTGTTTTGAGAACTACAATTAATTAAAATCTATATGTATCCTAACAATAATCCGGGTTTGATTAAATTCAAGTAATATTTTACTAAAGAATCATTGATTTAAAAAAAGCAACAATTAATTTTATGTTTTCTGAAACAGTTATTACACTGTTAAATAGTAGCTTTAAGAAATAGTAATTATATAGCTGTTGATAGCACTGTGTCAACGCATAGCTTTTTTAAAGAACATAACATTTAACTCTAATTTTTCGTTTGAAATTCATCTTCTTGATTACGGAATGTATAATAATAAACTATATGTATCTGATAATTATTGCACCTATTACCTAATTCATTACTGATTATAATTATTGTTCAGAACTTAGTGGTCTTCATGATGCTTTATATCTTCAAATCGTTTATTTAAAGACTGAAAGATCAATATCAAAATAAATTTAATATGTGAAATCACTGAACTTAAACCAGCTCTATTAAATAAATATTATAACATCTACTTATCTTGCGATCTTTAAATGGTACTCTCCAAATAGCGAGATTCTGATTACCTTTCGGTGTGAGGTTTCTCTGATCTCAGCAATACAGTAACGTATATGTTAATCTCTCGACTATCCTAACTCATATATCCTTCCTTCTCTCTTTCAATAACTCCACTTCCAATTAAATACTATTGTTCGTTTGTATACATCACTATTCCTCCACAAGGCAAATTTCTTGTATCAAACACATGGGCGTAGCTAGTCCTGAGTGGGTCCCGTATCAAAAATTTTTCACACCTTTTTTTCCGGGGGGGGGGGGGGGGGCTCCTTAATATATTAACAATTTTTTCACACATATGTTGGGGCCCCTGTAGCTTGGGAACCCCGTATCATTGATACGGCGGTAGCTACGCCCCTGATTAAACAGCACAGCGAAGTAGCCCCAGAAGTTCATTAAGAGTGAAGAAGTTCATTCACGAGTGTGTGAGAATCCGCTCCAACTTTAATAAGCCGAGAATTCGTATTTGGGAATTCGTAACTGAGAACTCAACAATTGAAACGGTCATGTTTAATGCTCTAAAGTTTAAACTTTTCCGCAATTAGTCTAAATTTTTACTTCAGAAGGAAAGGTACAGTTTTTTTTTTCTAAAACTGTAAAAGAAAAATTGGGCGTATGAATGTTCCCTAGCACTCAACTAGAAGTTTACCATCAATATTCACAATACCATCTCCTATTCTTTTCTAAGTTCTTGTATTAGCCAAAGTGCCGCATAAATTAGTTTATGTTCGTCTAAAGTAAGTCAGGTTGGTGATATCCCATCCGAGAAGTTATCTCCCATTCCTAATCTACCATCACGTTTACTCCTTTGGACTAGTGTAATCCCTGCACCAGCGAGCCCCGTAGGGGACAGCGAAAGCAAGTCCAGACTGCAAGATCCGAGGATATGATATCAGTGATAATTGAATCATTATCTGGCGTCTGAGTGGTTGCTGTTGGGGTAAACGTGAGTGCGAGGCGGTCACCCCGCAGTGCATTTGGCAGGTGAAACTGGGACTTCTTAGCCAACCAAAGCTGGATGAAAAAGGGGAGGAACTATTGTTGCGTGCATTCATCAAATTACTCGAGATGAGATGGCTGTCTTGGTGCTGAAGTTTCACACAAGAATTTACCGTAAAAAGAGACAATCTCGGATGTCAATCTCGTGGTATGGTGACATTGGAATTATCTTGATATAAAACGAAATGCGTTACATCAGTACCCAAAGAAATTGTTACTAAGTATAAAAATATAACTGGCCTTTTTACAAAATTTATCTGGATGTAAATAACCTTTACATATTTGCGTGTATAAGAGAGACACTTTTTTAAAGGAACAGGGAGTTAAGAAAATGAAAAGAATATTACGATGCAAAAAATTAATGCATAGTATATAACGAAGTAGATATTGAAGACTTCAAAAAAATAGGCAATCAAATTCTTTAAAAAATATAAACACACACACATAAGAATAACGTTTTGAAATAACGTTTTTGAAATGGTACATAGTATATAACAGAGTAAAGATTCAGAAAATAAGCAGTCAAAGTTCTACTTATATTTATAATTATTAAAAATTTATAAATGTCGTAATTTAACTACGCAGGAAACATACATTTATACCTTTTTATGCATTCGTATGTATACAATTTAAGCCTATCCATAACACATAAAAAGTAGAGATGATTGGAACTGAATATAGACCTGATTCATCTTTTTGTACTATTTGGTGATCAGATATTTGCAATTTTAGTAATTAATATAAGCATGTAAAGGGGGAAAAATAGGGATGCATGATATATATATATATAAAGAATTTTTAAACCTTCAATGAATGGAACTCTTCCAATACCAGTCTCAACAAAAAAGTTATTCAAATTGTCGAGAAGTCCAATGTATTTTCTTGTTTATTTATTTTTTTATTTATTTATTATTATTTTTTTTGATTAATATTCCTGCCAACACTGATGCATGCATTCTGACTATATCAAAGCAAAAATAGCTCCAATGCTTTCGCTCGAAATGATTAAGCGATTGGTATTTCTAAATTTAGCTTCTTGAGTAGTAAGAGAACACTTAATTTGCTTATTCAAATTAGATCACCATAAGCATTATTCGGTTCACAGGTTAGGTAATTATGTATGAATAATAGACTCAATTCATTTCCAGTGATCGCTCAATTGCGATCGGCATGTGATAGTTAGAATCCAGTCTATTATTATCTACTTGACTGCATCATTTGTTTGAATATCATTGCAGAACATTTTTTTCATATGCTTGTGATTTCGAATGTTTGTTAGAGTTACGTGAATTATTTTAATATACCTGTAAAAATTGGTAGTTCATACTATACGTTATTCCCATTTATTTTTAAATACTTTTTAAAAAAATTTTTATTTTGAAGAGTGCGATTGAAATATTAAGTGTTATAGGACAGCAAGGGAGCTCATCTGATGTTTTTTAGATATTACCATTGCTACATTCATTGAAAAATGACTATTATACCAATAAAAATTTTTGGTTCTTTAAATACAAAATCTTTAAGTATTATTTGAAATTTTTTAGTGTTTCCTCCTGTTCAAAATATGTCTTTATTTGAAATATATATATAAATAAAGGAGCTTTTTTTTTTATTTACTAGAGCAGAAAATTCTAATTTAAGATTAATAAAGAAAAAAAAAAATGTAAAAGAAAAAGGGTTTAAAAAAAAAACACTGATTTAACTAAACTTTCCCGTTTATTCCCATTCACTTTTTTTTTTACTTAAAGATTTCTAAATTATAATTAGAGACATCAAGCGTATTTTAAATCTTTAAATTTAAATCTTTTAAGTTAATGCATTTTAAAATGCGGTTGACAAAAAACTAATTGAATAATAGAATATATGGGCTATATATTTTTATTAATGCCCCAATTCGAAACAACATAAAGGCTATGGGTGACGGACCTCGTAATGACGTTCACGACAACTCTGAACTGGCATCTAACTCTACAAACTTTCAAACCATGCTAAACATGAGGACTTAGTGATTCTGGGAGAATTAATGTTTATCAGCCCTTTTAAATGGTGAATATATATTTCATGTGGGAATGCAGTAATGTCAAGAATTAAAGTCTGAAATTTGTGTTAAAAAGTTCCACTCAATGAATAGCATTTGACTGCAGATTTTTAGTATGCGACAAAAAAATTACCATTATAAATTCACACACTCACACAATTAAACATCTAATAAGTCATTCAGTTTTTAGATGATTTCTTTATTTCCTATGTTTTGCTTACGATACTCAACTATGCCACTGTTTTAAATATCAAAGAATATCCTCTGTATAAATACTAAAATACAAAACAATCGCAATTAAATTCTTGCTCTACCCTACTACATTTTAAGGAAACGTTAAACATTTATTTGTTTGACACCAGATAAATTTTTATTTCGAGTGAGTTAATACACCTAAGTTCTCACACATAAAGAAATGAATTTAAATAGATATTATTCAGAAGTATATTTTTCATTTAACAAACGAACAAAAAATTTTATCTCGATGGTCAAAAAAATAAAAATAAAATAAAATACAAATGGAATACAACATTTTCCAGCTAATTATTGATTTCCAACACAATATTTCTACTACTAAATGTCATGTACTTATGGACATGGAAATGAAAATAACTCTTAATAAAATACGCACATTCTCATCAATAAAATATAAATTTGTTATATGTATGTTGTGTTGTGGCTAATGGCACCTGTCTGACGTAGTCAGAACGAGGCCCACGAAATTCATCGTGGCAAGGGGCTAGAAGTACGCCTGTCGTTGGCCTTGAGCACCATACAGGTGACAGTACGAATTAGCTCGTCGAAATTCCCCGAAGGGACGATAGATGGCGACACCACCTATCTCCACCTCCACAATTTAGAGATGGAACTGAAGGGGAGGGAAATACTCTCCGGTCTCCTGCACTCGTGATTCAGCCCACAAGACTTTCGGACCCACTGATTTCACGAGCACGTATTCCGTGTGTACTCGGAGGGCATTTGGTGGCATCGGACATCGAACCCAGGCCTTCCGGTCTGGAGTCCGATGCTCTAACCACTAGGCTACCCACGGCCCTGTTATATATATAGAACTATTTGATTAGTTTTAACTACCCAATAGTTTTTATCATTTCTGCCTACGGTTTAGATAGACAAATCAAAGTAGTATTCCGATGCTTCTTCAGTAAGCTATTGTCTATATGTAGCATTCAAGAAGTAAAAAGGGTGTGAGGGGGATGAAATAAGATCGTCAAATAAGTACATAAAAGAAATGATCTGGGACAATAGCCCAGAAGAAAATTCTGCTGTTTTGTAATTAATGCATTGAAAGGAGGCAGGGGAGTTAAACGCCCTCTACTCGTCCAGATTTACCTCTGCCTTCTCTTTTGCAAATGTTCATTCAATTACGTTGGTCTCATTTCGGCCGTCCAGTGTTACGGACTGTTAAGGGGGAGAAAGAGAGATATTGGGAAAAAGGGATCGTATATATATATACAAATGAAAGAAAAGATTTGGTTAGGATGCTATTCATTGTAATAAACGCAAAGGCAATTTGAGTTAAAATTTCTCACGTAAAATTTCATTCTACTGGGATTAAACCTATCATAAATGAATTTTTATACCTTTGCAAATGATTTTATTAACAATATATAACACATTTATGTAATTTAGATTAAAATACCATTTGTGAACTTCTTGCTACACAGAATATGTTACGATATTTTATATAATTCATACTTTAATAAGTTTTATAATTTATTTTCATTCAACTTTTTAGATGAGCCACTTATAATTTAAATAATAATAGTTCAAATATAACCGTATTAACTGCATTAAAGAGAGGTGTAAAGTGTCTTATATATACCTTAATTAGGTTTTTTGAATTATTCAGTAGAGTAACTTATGAAATTTAACTGAAAATTTTTTATTACTTACATCTTATTACGAAAATGAAATCTTAAATTACTAACTGAAACTCAAATTTCCATTAAAATGGTAAAAATTGAGAAATATATTAAGAATGAATTAAAAATTCCATATTTTTCTTCATTTTCAATACATTTAACTTTCAACACGTTTCTTATTCCTAATATATGTTCTATCTCTTTCAATTCCATTATTAAAGTTCAAGTAACTAATTAAAAAGATGCGCTAATAGATATGGCAAATATTTTTCCCTCTATTCTTCGTCTCTAATAATGTACCTCATCTAAGTGTACCTACAGCCTGTTAAAACAGCACACACAGTCAGTAGCGCACACAGGAATTTTTCAAGGGGGGTCCGGGGTCGAAAGTTCACCAATCTTGTATCATGCGCCTTTTGATTTTGTCGATTTTCGGGAACAAAACACAGTAAAAAACTAATTATTGAATAAATAATTAGCATTAATTAATAAAATTAATCATTAATAACAAATACTTAGTTAAATTTTACGTACTATATACTTAGAATTATACTAAATCGGAAAAAAAATCAAGGGCTTTGGGTGGGGTCCGGACCCCCAGGACCCCTCCCTTGTGTGCGCCACTGCACACAGTGGTACACCTAATGATATTTTCATTAGTTCTTTTTGGACATAATGAATTATAAATTTTTACAGATTCCGAAATTAGATACAGCTTTGGAGAAAAGAGAATAATTCAGCATCAATTGTACTTAAAAACTTAAACGAGCTTTGAAATAGGGATTATTGATTTCCAACAACTGGCATTTTACGGTATATCTCCTTAGAATTCTCAATAAATAATAATTAAAGTTATTAAATATATTACTTTCAGAGAAATACTTAATTTGTAGAATGTGCGTTAATTTTAATTTCACATAATAAAATTTACTGCTTAAGTTCTTTTAAGTTTTCTTCTTAAGTTTTTTTTTAATGTAACAATTTAAAAATTTAATTAAGAATCTAAAAACGGAATAAAAATCTAAATGCTAATAAATATTAAGCACAACGTAAATGCCAATAAATATAATTGAAAATATAAATACTGATAAGTATAAATTAAAACATAAATACTAAAAAATAATAAATATTTTTTATCTACTGTATGATCAAATTTTTAGAAAAAATGAAAATTATTACAGTACTGAAGGGATAAATAATTGCAATATATAATTAAAAAAAATCGCAATTATTTTACGTACTCAATATGTTCAAATGCCCTTGCCACCCTCTTATTATCATTAGTCTGTTACTAAAAATTTCAAAAAGTTGATATAATTAGGCATCTATCTATCTATCTATATATATATATATATATACATTGAAACAAATAATTTTCTGGGAATAATTAATTGCTTTATATATATTAGCTACAATTTTTCTGCCTTACAAAATTAGTGAAATAATAATTGTGAGTAGCTGTGGAAATAACAGAGAGATTGAATTACAAATATGAAATTAGTAATATTTAATAATTTGGTGTTAATTATTTACTATCGTTACACTATGAAGCAACACGCGAGGGCTGTTGGCAAAGCACTTCATACGTTTTAACCACTGTCAAATGACGAATTGATTTGATGACAAGAAAATTGTAAATAACGGAGTTTTAATTTGATTTTGATTTACATCACACTGTAACGCAACACAAAGGCTATTGACAACGGACCTCGCAATTCTGAACCACGGTCAAGTGACGAGAACGGCACCTGAGTTGGAAACCCAACCTCTTAACTTCCACAACACGCCAACGGGATGACTTTCAGCCGAGGTCAATTTAACATGCATCAACATTTCTTCAAAGTAGATCTCTTAATTATTTGGAGATTTGTTTGTCCAAATGAAACTATATCAATAGATTTGAATATTTTGTAAATAGCTTTGTTTGAAACTTGTATTTTACCGTTTACTTTTCATAATACCATTGGCTTAATATAGAGCCTTACGTTTTCTGAAATACAGGCATCTCTCGTATAACGCGGTACTTATTAAACATTGTTTCGATATTACACGGTACAAAATTTGCGATTGTTGTAACTCGGTTTCGATATTACACGGTCCAAAATTTGCGATTATTATGACACGGATTCTATATTACACGGCACAACACTTGAATTTAATACTTCACGGTCTTGATATATAACACGTTTTTATAAAATTGAATATAATTTTCGCTTAATAAACGGAATTCCCAACCAGATTTTTTTGTTTGATTGCGTTCAATAAGGGGAATTCCCAACCTCCTTACTAAAGAAAATCTGATTGATGAGAGGGATGATGAAAATGAATTTTGTGATCCTAATAAGCCGTTTCTATTTATTTTATAAAAATAATAATTTTTTTTAATATATTTTTTGTTGCATTTTTAACTTTTGTATTTCAATTTTTTTTTTGGCTAAAAACTTGAAATTAACTTAATTTTTCATTTGTATGTTTTATTGGGACCAAACTTCAACTGACATAAAATTTTACACCTTAAGATTTAATCTAAATATAACACGGTACACATTGTCCTGATTTATCTCATTGCAAAGTTTCGTAAAACACGGTTTCGATACAAAACGGTACATATTGCCTTGATTTATATATATTATTAACATACAGAATTAATTTAATAAGTAAATAAGATAATAATTTAAATAAATAAAAATATCTCGTACAGCACGGTTTCAATATAGCACGGAACAAATTAAGTACGTTATACGAGGGACACCTGTATATATATTTAATGCAATAAATAATACAACTTTTTACTCTTAGCACATCCCTTTGAAATATTCCAATAATTATCGTGGTTAAATGATATTTATGAAATTAATAGTACATTAAAAAAATCCTGCAGGATTCCCTGAAACAAAGTTTACTAATGTGTGAGGTACCAACTCTGAGGAAACAATATTTCACAAAAATTTGATTCCGGTCACACACAAAACCTGACTCGCCCAGTACTAGATTACCTAGACGGCTTTAGTTTTAGCTGAAATTTATCTTTCCATCCTCTCCCTCTTTGCCTCGATAATCTCCTTCGAAATGCATTTTCGAGAGGGATGGATGCGAACAACATATAAATGGGAATCGATTCCTAACAAGAATCCAATCTCTGTAAAATGCTTTCTCGGTAAAAGCAAACATTCGAAAGACGGGTGGCAAAAAAACACGAGCTTTCTAAGATAACAAATCATCATTTCCGCAGGTACACTTAGTGGAACTTGTTGCTTATGTATAGAAATGAGGAAAGGGTAGATTACTGGGCTAGGCGTGCTGGCCGGCCTTTTAACACATCTATTTGACGTGTTTAAAGAAGGGGGGGGAGATCAATCTTCTCCCACTTCCATTCGTCTAAGTGAGGCACGTTGTGAATAGCTAGGGACGGAAAAGTCTGAAATCATTTTAACCAGACAAAAATACGGATCAAATTTTTTTTCCCTTTATATGTATATATATATCTCAGTTTGAATGTTCGCAGTGTCGGTGCCTTTAAAGAAGTTTACTCTTAGAGTGTGCAGGTTTATTTTAACTTTAAACATTTACTCTTTTTGCTGTTTCTTTGAAAGCACTCATTGAAATTCACTTTTTTCCGCTAAAGTAGTGAGGCATGGAGTTGAGTGGCCAACTCTCTTCTTGGGTGTTTTTCTTCCTGTCTTCCTTCCTTTCGAATTCACGCGTAACGATTCCGAGAATAATGTTCTCAAAGAACGGAATCTTCCCCGGTTATTCCCGTGATGGATGCGTAAGAAATCAGCGGTTTGGCGAGGGATTGAAATCACTGCGGGGAATAAAAAAAAAGAAAACTTCCCTAATTCTTTTTTAATTTGCCTCATCAAACAGGCGAAGCGCGCATTCTCATCAGGAGGCCTGCGAATATTTGGTAGGTCCTAAAAGAAAGGGGATGATTTTTCGGCAATTACAATACTGTTTCTTAGGACTCCTCTAAATTGGTGTTTTGACTTTCACACACACACACACACAAAAAATCTGACAGCAATTTGTCTTCATTTTCTTTCTCTTCCTGTGAATCGCCGACAAGTTTCTTCCATTAAAAAAAATTAGATGACTCCATTGTTGTTGTTCTTTTTTCAATTTTCCGGTTAAAGAAGTTAAAGAAACGAAAAAAGTTTTTTTACGGCTCATTACTAAAGGATATAAACTGGGTTTTTTTTCGACCTGTTTACTTTCTAGTTGTAATCTAATAGCTAAGCCGACCACCAACTCTCCCAAACAATTTATTTTTAGGGCATTTATTCCCATGATCCTTTTATAGTAAACAGGAACACACGGTGTCCTCCCTCTTTTTTTTTAAACACCTTTGCTGTCACCGCAGATTTATTTAACCGTGAATAGATGGCTTACTTCAAACTTTTTTTGTCATACCTTTATCTGATAGTCTAATTCTAGAATAGTGATTACCATCTAGCTGTATTGAATCCCATATTAAAAAATTTACTCATCTTTTTTTCTCTCAATTATTTAAAGATTAAAATATTTAGCATATTTTTTATACATATATTAATGTTAGGAGCAAACTTAAATATATTTCTAATTTTAAAAACATTTTAACAAATGTGATAAAAATTACTCAACAATTTGAAACTATTTATAATTAAAAAATAACACTGAAAATGGAGACATCTCGACAGAATTATAACACACAGGCTAACTAAAAACTACGAATTCATCTATGACACTGCAAGGTCATTTTCATATTATCCGTCAATCATTGCTAAGATGTGATTTAAGGTATCCGACTACGCTCGGAACCGTGATTTTGCAAAAGCTTATAAACTGGTAATATTTAAGATATTTAATGTCACTTAAATTAGGAAACGTACATAAAATTGTTTTAAGAATATTATTACAATAAAAAAATTATTTAAGTACCATATTTTGACAAAAAAGGAACATAGAATGACTCATTTTCAAAATATTCTCCTTTTATGAAAATGCTTCTATTATAATAATATTTTGCCTGCATATATCTCAGACCTCTGTACAGTGGCTGAACTAGAATTTTTGAAATATATAACTTAGAAGTAGATTTATCCTTATTTTACTACAGCACAGGGAAGAAATTTTAAGAAAAAAACGCCAATCATTATTTTAATGGGTGGTAACTAAAAAAATAATGTGAATTTTTCAAAAAATTCTGGTTCAGACTCTCTGGAGAAATCTTTACTTTATATAAGCACACACACACACAAAATATTATTATAGAAACATTTTTTATAAAAGGAGAAAGTTTTGAAAAAAGGTTATTCTAAGTTAATCTTTTGCCAAAATATTCTATTTAAATAATTTTTTTTGTCATTATATCCTTAAAACAATTTTATACATGTATTCTAATCTAATTGACACTAAATATCATGAAAATTACCCATTTATGCGCTTTTTTAAAATCACGGTTCCGAACGTAGTTGGATACCTTAACAGTTACAAATTCAACTGATAATAGTTGTTAATTAAATTAAACATGCTTACTTTTGCTTGGGAAGTCGTGACACGATGAGAGAGTATTATGGTTGCGGCTATAGCGTTGTTTCCGTAAGGTCGTGTGTTCGAGTCCTGGTGCCCTTTAGGACCAGTCGTGTAGAGGGGATAATTCACACATTAAATCTGTCCATGTTCAATCATCACATTGGCAAGGGGTGAAAGTTTAGAGAATGGTTGCCAGCTCAAGTGTCGTCTTCACTTAACCAAGGCCCATCACCAATAGTTCATCGTGTGGCATTTGTAAAAAATTAATTTATGACAAATGATTATAATTTAATAGAAAATTTCAACTAATAATCATTTATAATTAAGTGATCACATTTAAGTTTCTGTAACAGTAAATAATAAAATATTACTCTATGTAAACTTTTGTAAAACTAACGGATCCCCATCAGAAAATGAAAAGAATTTTTTTCTGAATAACTATTTGAAACCCGTATTTCCAGGAGTTATTATTAAATACTAGAATATTTTTTAGAGAAATTATATTAACATTAGAGTGTAAAGCTTTTAAACGGATAAATTTTATGTAATATGTGTGTGATTCTATTCATTTCCAATACATCTATATAACCTTGAGTATTTTCTTGTTTCTAAAGTGAAAAAATTTATTATATGCTTCAGATTAGAATGGAATAAAATTAGCAATGCATGCTCAAGGAATTGAAGAAAAAACTTTTATGTTATATATATATATATATATTTATACAGTCTAGTTATAATGAGCTTAATCTATTTAAGCACTTCATGTAAGTAGCACTATCACTTCGACCTTGCCATACATTTTTTTTTTTTTGATTAAAAAAATTAAAAAATTTAATATTTTTTTTTTTTTATTTTTTTTTTCGAAATGTAGGTGATACGAAATTATTTTTATATATAGATGCAAATACTTAATATTTTCAAAGCAATCAATCATTTCTTAGAATTTGCATACGCTCTCTTCTGTTTAGTAGTTCACATTGACTATATGGATTACAAACAAGTTTTTTACTATGTAACATAATCCTGTTTGATGTTAAACTAACAATCAATTTGAAGGTGCTCATAAAATTAATTATTATGCTATCCCGAATTGATTATTAACTATCGTTCGTGACGTCACGAAAATTGGGGGGGGGGCCGCGCCGTTACATTATAATTAAAAATAAAGAACGTAGACTAAGTATTTATTCTTGGAATTAATACCAACATAAGCGCACGTAATAATATCACCCTATTTACATAGTAACCTGGGGAAATCTCTCAACTATAATGAGAGTGACCTACAGCTATTTAAACAGGTTTCGTCAATGTTAGCGTGTGTCAGTCTTCAGATGACTAACTATTCTATCGCTTGAAAATGGCAATGTAACCGCCCTAATCACATTAACCTTTATACCATGTTTACATGACATAGACATGCTTTTATTCTATTTATATTGATTTCACATAATGACAAAAATCATCTATATTTCAATTATTGGTATGAGATTTACTACACTTTAACCCTTTGAGGTTTATGGCGTTATTTGATACGAGCCTTGTGAAGGAACCGTGAAGCATGTGAGGGAGCGAATTTTATTAACGTCGCACTATAAAATCACACGAGGGCTATTGGCGACGGACCTCATCATTTTGAGCCACAGTCAAGTGATAAAGACGACACTTGAGCTGGTAGCTCTCTCTCCAAAGGACCCCATCACGCCTACAGGAGGACATTGTTTGTACAGATTTAACGTGCATCAGCCCAGTTTAGACAGATTTAACGTGCATTGATATAGCCAATTGGCCATGGTCGTTATCTCATAGCCAGAATTGTTTCTGTCGAGAGTTCGAGTGATGATACCACTAAAGAGCTTTCGTGTTGAAGGACTGATGCATGTTAAATCTATCGAAGCTCAAAGGGCTCACGTCGTTGTGGTGTGGAAGTTTGAAGAATTGGGTGGCCACTCAGGTGTCGTCTTCGGAACTTGATCATGGTTCAACATTACGAGATCCATCACCAATAGCCCTCGTGTAGCTTAGTAGTGTGACGTTTGTAAACAAATAATTAATAATTGAATATATATCGAGAATATAAAAGTGATAACTAGTGGTGAACAGAATTATTTTCCTAAGTTCTTAAACATTAGTCATGGATTTGGGTTAGATAACCCATATAAAACATCCGATAAAACTTGTGTTCTCTTATGTCTGGACATACCAGTTAAAATAGGTAGTTTAGAACAGTACATTGTTATATCATCTCGATTTACATCAAAATAATGAATTTTGGAATATATACACATACTCTTACGCAGAGCGGGGTGCCTAAAATCAAGAGAATAAAGTATCAAGTTAGGTTTCGATTTCGTCACTTAACCATCTTTCAAAATTACAAATTTCTTTGCCAATAATCAGTGACGTCTTAAAATTTCTTGAGGCCCTGACCTCTTATCCAAAGCAGGCAATATATAGCATACATTGCCAAATATTCCTATAAATAGTAACCCAAAACAAATGGGCATGACTGACAATCTCGCATACCTAGGCACAAACCGACTCGACCTACCGCTGCCTTTCGACTAAATGAGTAATAATGGTGCATGATGGTAGGCCTAGGCTTAAACACGGATGACGAATATGACAATAATGCCTTTGTTGCTATTTAGCATACAGTTCGAAATTCCTAGTTTTTTGGATAATATAGCCTGGAATAACATTTGATGATTAAAATTATTTGGATTATGATCTTATTGAGGCCGAGACGGCAACGAGGTGAACCTCCCTCTTGAGTCCGAAGCTCTAGGCACAGGTCCATGCCTCAAAACGTCTCTGCCAATAACCCTCGTGTTACTCTTAATTATTCCGAATCCAAGCAGTTTATTTCATATCCTTATTTTACTATGAGAAAGATACGAAAATCTACACACCAACGACTATCCGTAACAATGAATTACTATCTTTACTATTACTAATGCAACCATTCTTTCACCAAACAAAACATAATAATTCCCAAATAATGCATATAATAGCTCCTACATGTAACCAATAATGCTATCCATTCGTCCCAATTATTAAGTGACTTTACACATTCGCCGATTTTCCACCTACATTTATTAGGAATTATCATTTGCATAGGGGATTATCAGAAAATGAAACGCTTTAATTTCAAATGAAATGAATTTGAGATGAATCTCGATATTTAAATATCATATTAGCATTTTTGCTTTAAAAGATCCAAGCAATTTGTCATCATGCATAATGGCACTAGTGATGAAACTTTCGTTCTATATTTTGCTGAAATATAGTTCGTTGAATACAAGTAAACAGAAAGGAAATGAATAGATGAGCATTGTGGGTATTGAGAAACTTTGTATTCTGAATTACGTAATGGTCTTCTTATGACCAGGAACAAGTTTCTAAAAACCTTTTCCGTGTCTTTGATATCATTTCCGAAGTTGACTATAATGACTTTAGGATTATAATTACCATATTTCCCACTAACATACCCTTCTTCCTGTTATTTACATTCTTTGTTCTTCACTTAAATAAAACTCACATTTTAAAAGAAAAGGGTTCCCCTCTAAAAATAAATAAATCCAAAATGGAAAAAAAAATGTAACTCTTTCAAGCATGGGAATATATCTCACATTTATAAAATATTGCGCAATATTTATTCAAGTGCTATTGAATGATAATTGTGTACATTTTTTTTAGCAATAGAGAAAAATCTGCGGTGGTGTGGTAGTTGAGGACGTGGTATTTGCGGACACATAACATTTCGTGGTTTGAGCGGACACATTTCCCCCCCCATCTTAGAACAGATAAATAAGGAAATAAATATTTTTAAAAATCACAAATGTAATTTAAAACAGTATTTTGAGTGGCAGATCTCTTTCCCGTGTGATAAATTTTTTTTTTTTTTTTTACCGAAGTTTTCTGTTTCCACACTTGATTATCGAATTACAAGGATAAATACATTTTTGCCAATCAAATTTAATTATTCATATCGAATTGTTAAGATATTATAGTGTGAATGCATTTTAAACAGAGCGAAATGTAATAAAAATAAAAACTTTCAGAGAAATATTTAAAAATTAATAGTAAGTAACAGTATAATGAAGGGTATGGACAAATTTCAGAAATTTGCATTTTAGAGTCAAATATTAAGAGTTAAATCAAAGTTAATTAGTTTCATTAATGTAAGTAAAGATAAATACTAGATGTAAAGTAAATAAAACAGATACAAGTAAATAAAAGAAAAATAAATACAAGTAAATAAATACTAACTAAAAAAACCCCTTTATTATAAGGGCATAAATGTCATTTACCATTGGATTTAGTCTCACCTAATTACAAAACAAAGATTTGAGACATTTTTCTAAATTGTTTGATGTTTCGAATTCTTTTATGATGTTTTTAGTTCTTTTATCCAGTTTTACATTTGCCACTTAAAATACTGTTTTAAATTATATTTGTGATTTTTAAAAATATTTATTTCCTTACTTATCTGCACTCTTTATCTGTTCTAAGATGGGGGGAAAATGTGTCCGCTCAAACCACGAAAGGTTGTGTCCGCAAATACCACGTCCGTAACTTCCATGCAACCACAATCTGCACCCTCCATCAATCTTTTTTATATTTGATTTTTAAAAATATGTTAAGATTTCTATTTGTTTTTTTTTTTTTAATTTCTTTTGGGTAATGTGTGCTGTTATTTCAAATTTTTTCATACCTTTGATATAATGAAATATTTTATTTATTTACTTTACCTCTCCAAAATAAAAGTTTTAAACAAGGAAATAATGCAATAATTTAAATTACATCAGACCACTTTGGGTTCATAAAAATATTTAAAACCTTCTTAAATATGTATTATTATTTTTACGGGGGTGATATTATATTCCAATCAATTTATGAACTAAAAGCCCTACACTTTAAGCTCTTAGTAAAAATAATTTACTCCTCTGTGAGTACGCATTATTGGGAAGAAATATAAGTTAGAAGAGAGAAAATACAGCTAAAAATAATGCGAAATTCTAAATAAATGTAAAAGCACTGAAAGAGTAACTTAAATAGATCCAGAACAAACGTATTTAAAAATACCAAATAATTATACTATTTACTCCACTTTGTATTTATTAAGAATAGATATCATAGAACAGCATATACCAAAATAGATAATTTTTTAAAGTAAATTCTTTAAGATAATCAGCTGCATAATACGTAGAAGTTTATACATATGTATAAAATAATATAAAATTGCAAATGTATATAAAAAAAAATTTAAATAATATAAAAACTATAAAAAAAATAGTAACAAGATAAAATGTTCAAATAATTATCGAAATAAAATAAAAGGTTGAGAAATCAATAAATATAAGTATAGTGTAAGCAATATTTGTATATAAACTAAGTCAAACTCATATTAAGTTTATTGCAAATATACGAATTAAGAAACGTAATAGGCCCCAGTCGTGTTCTGAATAGTATCTTATAAATTTTTTAACATTTATTTTTTTACCACATTTTTTTTACTTAAGTAAAAAAATTGAGGTGCAAGCAGTTAAGTACAATATTTCTGTGCATTGATGTATGAATATTACTTTTTTAGAATGGAACTTTAATAATATTAAAATTAAAAGATTAAAGAAATTAATTTCTGAAGAATATTACTATATATTTATGATATATAATATGCAATAAGATATATAGGTATTCAACTATAATTTGTTATTGTTAGTTTTAATAAGTTTTAAGTATGCAAGTTAAAAATGAATCTCTTTCTTAGGATTAAACAAACTATTTTTACCAAAAATAATTAGATGATTAATATATCTAGATAGATAAAAACAGTATTATAAATATACTTTTGAAAAAATATAAATACAAATCAAATTAATAAATATTATTTACAATTGTTATATCTACAATCTTTGTCTACATTTGTTTTTCCTTCGATAATTTTTTTCCAATGTACTCAAGAACGGTAAATGAATTTAATGCTAATTGCTGAATAACTTTTTATTTTATAAAACTGAATACTCTATGTATGTATTTGTTAGGTGTATTGTGAAAAATTTTAATTGTGATAAATGATTAAAGGGAAGTTTACAAGGAAACTTAAGATATTTCCTTCTATACCCTCATACAGCAATAAATCGTCTGTGATGTACAATCTTTGAATACCATTAAGTATAAATATTTCGTTTTCATGCCATTAATATTTTTTTAAAAAAAAATCCTTTATTTAAAGTAATTATGAATGAAGCCAGAAATAAAATACAACTGTTCAATTATTTATTAATGAACAAAACAGAGGAGAAGAACTTAAAATTTTGACTTTGATTTTCCACAATTTTTTTTTTTTTTAATATTAAAAGTAGAGGCAATCTAATCTGAGCATTATTGAAAATTATGCGCATGCGTTTTTTCTTTGTATTTATCCTTAATAAATAATTAATAATTAAACATTTAAAAACGATATTTAATTTCCTTCTTTCTCAATATCTTTATTTATTTGCTACAGATTTACTATAAACTCAGGTAAAATGTATTTCTTTGTCGTGTAAAAAAATCAATAAATAATCTTTTCGATATTGCCCAATGGACAAATTAAAACTTAGAGCCAGTATCACTGTTGGAGAATGTGAAGTGTACTGACCACACCGGTTGACATCCGAACAATTATCTGTGATCCTGGACTCTAACATTCATTAACAGAAAAGAGAGAGAATGTTTTATAGAAACTATCTGGATAATCAATTGGGGTTCTACTCTCATTTACACAAAGACTGATGGAATCTATAATTTTATATGTATAGCGCTTTTGAATCTAATAGAAAATCCAATCTAAAGGATATATGAAGGCTGTCATATAGTCAGGAGTGAGTGAATATTAACTTTGTACTGTTCACCTACTCGAAGGCTTTTGGGGGAAGGCTTTTCTGCCAATACCCAGAATCTTCCGGTTGGGTGGTGGGAAAGTTAGAGGTCTCCTTCTTATCACTTGACCCTCATTCAAAAATTGGAGTTACGTCATTAATAGCTCATGTGTTGTTTCTTAGTTGGATATTGAACCGTCTGTCAACCAACCGAAAGCTCCTCCATCATTTAAAAATAGTACCTTATAATTAGAGAACTTGAAAAAAGTATCGAAATTATAAATAATCATTTAAAAACTTCGAAAAACAATAAAAATATAAATAAAAACAATAAATTAAAATTATATATACATAAGCTAAAAAAATAAATTGAAAAATTTCATTTTTTTATTAAGTATTTAAGATGGACTTGTATCTAATATATTTTTCTCAAAACTTCTTATAAATTTAACAAAGTTAGTATAAACCATGATAGTATTATATAAACTGTGACGTATAATCAATATTTTGAGTGGGAATAAAGTGTAAATACAACTTCAGGCATATTAAAATGATGGTGGTGAGAGAGAGTACAGAAAGAGTTATTTACGTCGCGCTATAAAATTGCTTGAAGACTGTTGGGGATGGGCCTCATCCTTTTGAACCATGGTCAAGTGACGAGGATGACACCTGAGCTAGCACCCCCTCCCCTAATTTCCTCACCAAACCAACAGAAAAACGTTTCAGCCTCGAAAAATTTAACGTGCATCGGTCTCCTCTACACGTCGGGTCTTCAACGGCACTAGATTCGAACTCATGGAACACCAGCCTCAAGTCAGTTTTCTTGGCAATTAGGCTATCACGGCCTCGGCATGTAGTCAGGAGGGATGTATGAAAGGTCCAAAGCATCTTTACAAAATGAAAAAAATTTGAGTATGTTATAACATTCGAAAGTAAAGAACTGCAACAACAAAAAAAAAAAAAAACTAACTAACTATTTTGTCGGCTTGAATTGTACTTTAAATAACTTTGGGGAGGTTTTAAAATATTTCATTGGTTGTTCTAATTATTCATTTTAATTTGCATTAGAACTAATCTCATTTTTTTAATATTGTTATCGCATATTAGGTCAATTGGGACAAATTTCGTATTGCATGAATCCCATTAAAAATATAACGTACTTAGATAAAATATTAGAAGACACTAATCCTAGTGATGGCGTTCCGTTACAGCTGCAAATTCTATTTTACAAATAGTGGAAAATACTTGTGGTAGTCTTTTAGAATTAATATATTTCAAAATTGTGTGTGTGTGTGTGTGTGATACCCGATATAAAATTAATATATTAGGATTTAATT
Source organism: Trichonephila inaurata madagascariensis (assembly GCA_019973955.1). Lineage (NCBI taxonomy): Eukaryota > Metazoa > Arthropoda > Arachnida > Araneae > Nephilidae > Trichonephila > Trichonephila inaurata. Next base: position 778,162 of record BMAV01005644.1, on the reverse strand, counting down.
TAATTTTTTACAAAGAGACAGAAATTTTTTATTCATTCTGTTTCAGCTTAATGATTTAGTTTTTTCTAATTCATCTCTCACACACGTTTAAGCTAAATTTACTTACATTTCGACACGAAAAAAGTAGCAATTCTTGTTTAATATAGATGTTAAAACTATTCATATCTAAGGATTCTGGATAATCAAATAGTAACAATAAGGATAAAAATGCATTTAAAAAAAGGCGTATAGAGTAGGTGGGCTTAGGTAAATTTTCAAATCGTGTTAAATGATGTATAGTCAAAAGCATTTCCTTTCGAAATTTGAAGAAGGTACTATTTTTAATCGTTTTTATTAAAGAAAACTTTTCATTTTAAACAAAATAAAAATTAAAAAGACACGCTGAACATACAATAAAAGATTTATATAAACTACCGTGATTAAAAGGATGACTTCATTATAAAAATAAAATATGTTTCACAGAAAAATCCGTAATATTGTAAATGGAAAAAAATGTAGCGGCTTTTTTTTTTTGTTTTGTTTTTTTGTGAAGAAATAATGCTTATAAAGTTGTGAATGTATTACATTGAATATGCTCTATCTCAAATAAAAACTGCTTAGCATAAATTATATAAATTCATTGTTACAAGATCAAATTTATTAAGGTATAATTTAGAATAATTTAAGGAGTCCGTTGATATTTTGCAATTCGTTTGCAGTTAAACTTTTCTTTTCTGTATTCTGTTTTGTTGTTTCGCTTACCGATGCGATACTTCTTTCGTTCCGCTTTATCTTTTACTTACAGATGTACGACGACCACACATAAGGCCCCATCCGCTGAATTTCTGAATCACTCATTTAAGACAACCACTAATTTCGCATATCCTTCCTCTTTTTTTCCCTCGTATTCTTATAAAAATAAACAAAACATTTTTTGCATTCAGTACTGTCTCAGTTTAATGTATTCCACGAATGTATTATTCCATCACTTCCGGAGTTTTTTTAAAAACACGAATCTAATTTTTTCGTGCGCTTTCGTTGAATTACAACTTTTTTCCCAGTGCTTACAACTTAATCTCAGAAGGTCTGGTCAATCGTATCGAGAGGCGTAACGTAGCCCCTCGCTCCCCCCGTGATGCGGGTGGCAGGTCTCTAGGGGGCCCAGGACGCCAAGTACGAACCCTTTGTAAGTACCGGCTTGAGGTACAAAACCTGACTTATCAGGGTGGCCATAATATTCTCCGTAACACCACTGATCGTATCCCTGTACTGTTGGTTTAAGCGTAGGTTTTGTGTGAAGTCAATCGGTAGAGTTAATAGGAACTTCCCCGGTTACAATAATGAATCATTAAAATTTAAGGGTAATAAATGAAGCGATTTTAAATAAAGAATTTTTTTTCCTTCGGAAGTAGTTAACATTTTTGCTTTATATTTTCAGACGTCTTCGCCGAAATTTCGAGAAGTGAAGTTTTCCTAGCGGAAAAACTTCGGTATCAATTTCGTATTCTGTTTTAATGAAGAGTAATAACATTTCATGAACTATTGGATTTATTCTGAGCCAAGAAATATTGTTCTCCGTAAAATATAATCCCATTTTGTTCCCGTACTTCCAAGCCAAATCGTGTTTTTACATGTATATTAAAGGGAAAAATTACACACTAAACTATATTATATTTATATATTGTATATATATGTATGTATATATATAATGCTTCTAACTTTTAAAAGTACAATTTTTGTTACAAAAGCATAAGTATTATAATAGACATAGATCATTTTTGGATAAGTTAGAAGTGCCCAAATTGGAGCACTTTCTGTAATAAAAAGTATTATAAGCATAAATATTTTATTTCAACGCTACCCTCTTTAGAGAATAGCACATTATGTGATACTATTCTCATCTTTATATGATTAAATATATTTAGAGAAAAACTTATTCCCTTTTTCATTTCTTATATTGTAATGCTAAATAAGTTTGAAACTTAGCATATATCCAAGAGAAAAAAAATGCACATTTTTGGAATGTTCCTAAATTTTTAGAATATTATATAACAACTGATATATGCGTTGCAACATCACAAATTTATATAAAAATTGGAACAGTTTTCTGCCTGTAAGCGGATTCAAATTAGAATAGGACATTTTGACAATTGGTGAAAACAGGCTTAAAACATTAATGATAAAGTTCTTTGAAAATATGCAACTCAAATCTAGTGCTTTGTATTGATGCTATTTGTTCTCATGTAGGAACAAAGGCCTTCTGAATCTAACATTTTTAATGTACGAAACATTGAATAAATAGAACACACATGAATTTAATTTTCATCATTCATACTAAGTAATGTGGTAGTTTTTAGATGAATCTTTTAAATGCTTGAAAAGAATTTCAAAATTTTAGTTTCATCTCATGAAATGAATGATTAGTCCACACGTTTTTATTTAAGGCTGTTTTCGCCATATGTACGAGAGCGAGAATTTAACGCGGAGCACACTTTCAATCAGAAAAATTGCCTCATTTTTTATAAAAATTTATAATATTGTAACTCATGCACTTGTTTATAATATAGTGTTTTTAAAATTTCAAAATATTTCATAAATAATTAGTTTTTTTTTTTGTTAACATGTAAAGGGACAGCTCATTTGGCATTACGGTATAGGAGAAAAATGCGAAATGTATTTTATAAAAGAAAAAATGTATTAACTCGGATAAAAATGAGTAAAATGATAAAATAAATAATTCTCTGCAGGATAGTGAAGCCAGAATATAATATTAATGTTAGATTACTTCTGTATCTGAAAAAATATTCCGAATTTAGGTCCTATCCTTTAACATTAGCCAAAGTCAGCCTTAATTTGGCAGAAGTAATGTGACATTTTGCAAAAATGCGCATAAATTTTCAAGAAATGATTGCAGATTTAATATTTGCATAACTTTCAAGGGGAACTATATGGCTATAAAAATATTGAGGCTCCCATTTATAAAAAGAAAGACATAAGACCGAATGAAAAATAAGGCTTATGTATAGTTTAACTTACTATGTATTAGTAATATTTTACTATTTTACTTTTTTTGTGACAACATAATATAATGTTTAATTCGTAGCTTAAAAATTTGTTCTCTGCAGACTATAAATTTTTTTATTACTATATCATTTAAGAGAACTCTTTCATCCATACACTCTAGTTCATTTTAATTATTTCTACTTTAAGCTCTGTTGATCGATTGATTATATATTAGCGTCGGCGGAGGCGTGGTTGGTTTGTCAGTGGCCTTCTGTACCCAAGGTTGCGGGTTTGACCCCGGACCAAGTCAGTGGATTTTCCTGATGCAGAAAATCGACAGCGGCCATGTCGTAAGATTATACGGCATGAAAAAGATCCCTTGAGTATCTGTTTGGCTTGGATGCTCTCGGCAAAATTAAATTCCTAGAGTACAAATTTCGCATCAGCAGAGCTCAGGTGCCTCCCTCTGGGGAAGAAACTGGGTGTCAAAATTACTTACGGTAATTAGTATTACCAGCTCCTGGGAAATGTACTTAGTCTGTAAAGGTAGAAATACCATTACCCAGTCCCATTACAGAAAGAAAAAAAAATATTAACGTGTCGTGCCCATTAAGGCTATTGGTGGGGCTGCCCATCCGGTATAGTGTCTAGTGACACTGGCTGCGCCGTAGGGACTGGATTCGAATACCGGAGAAGGCATGGATGTTTGCAAATGTATAGTGCCTTTGCGGCAGGGGGGTACTTTAAATAGCCGTCGAGCCGCAAGTCCTCTCGTGCGGTTGGTGGAAGGGGAAGAGAGGTGGGATGCCCCTGACCACTCCTAGGGTGCTCTCCCTCAAAATTGGGGTAGAACCGAGCAAAATCATACTGTCACCTGCATGGTGCTCAAAGCTAAGGCTAACGACAGGCGTAAAAATCCAGCCCTTAGCCGCGATGAATTTCGTGGACCTTGATCCGATGAATCAGGTGTCGATCAGGTGGCATAAGTAACAACAACAACAAGGATATAGACGATGAACCTCGTGATTTTGATTCTCGATCAAATGATGAAGATGAGCTGGCACCTACTCTCCACACTTCCACATTATGGAAACATGAGAACTTTAAACCTTGTCAAATTTAATGTGCAAAGCCTCTCTACATAACTGGTATTAGTGACACAAGGATTCGAACCCACGGCTTGACCACGACCCCTTAAATTCCTCTCAGTAACAGCAGATTGTTATTTCGCCATCATATGTTTATCTATGTATCGGAAACATTTTCTTAAAAGGCCTATTGAAGCCCATGTTTTTTTGCCTTCTCACAAAATAGTACAGTTTAAAATAGAAAGACATATATTAATACATATAAATAAGACATTTTTGCTGGAGTATATTTGTATTTTAATTTCTTTTTCATTCTATAAATACTTGCTGCAGTATCCACATATAAAAGAAATAGCATGAATAACAAATAAATTTATTAAATTAAACTTGAATTTTTTTTACGATTAAACCATTAATTGTTTTAAAAGAAATAAAAGAAATAATGAAAAATTTAATTTTTACGGTATAGTTAAGATTGGTAAAAATATTTGTGAGTACTAATTCGATTATAAAGATATAAAACTAGAAGCTTTAATGTGAAAATTTATGATCAGATTATGTACCCTTTAAAAATATAATGCACATTTAAAATTAGTTTTATAAACTTAGCTCTTTTTAAAAATTTTAAAACAGTTATATAGTTCTATAAGTGTTATTGCTGCATATATTTTAATAAAACGAGTAGAAAAATTTATTAAGTTCTATGTAACATCGGTATACAAATTATTTTGTAAACCTTTTTTCGTATAACCTAGCTGGTATACCCGTTCTTCCCACGGGTGAATTGAAAAATTAAATAATACAGATTGAAGAATAAATAAGTTTTTAATAAGTTAATTTTACGTGAATTGCAAATTAAACAAACAAGAAAAAACGCTTTTTGCATATCTCAGCTGAACAAAAAATCATATTTGTAAAATTTTAAGTCTGTAGATCTAATAGTTCATAAAAAGGACTTTTTTTTATTTATAACGACCCCGTAACTCCCTTGTGGGTCGATTTTTGAAAACACCTTCCTAAGTTGATCTCTGCTCAGCAAAAGTAACATATTATTACAAATTTTGTGCAATGATTGCTTAAAATAGTGTAAATAATTTACATCTGGATGTGCAATACGTCAATATCACTTTCTATTGTATTTATTTTACGTTAAAATTGTAATATTCGCAAGCAACGCCGTTCCTTAGATTATAATGGCGATTCAATGGAAACATAGCGAAATGTTGGCAATAGAGACAAGTTGGCATAATTTTTGGGTGATTCTGTGGGCAACTTGGTGATTGATTGAAAGGTACAGAAGTTGATATGCTGTTGCACCTCCTGGTGGGGAGTTGCAACAAAGAGAATATCACAAAAACCTTCTCCACAAAAAATGTATATACATGCCAATTTTCATTGTGATTGGTTGAACGGTATTAGAGTGAAGCGATTTCATATATACGAACACATCCATTTATATATATATATAGAGAGAGAGAGAGAGAGATCACAATTCTTTCCTGACAAAAATTTAGATGCTCTCTACCTATGACTACTTTACATTAACAATACTCTCTTAAAAATCATCAGGTTTTTTTTCAATCCTACGCAATTTCTTTTTATTTCTTATTTTTTTATAATCCTACACTCTCCTTAAAATTTTAATTCGTGTCGTTTTTGAAAGATTTTAAATAAAAGTGACCCTTATCAAAATAATTTGTTTTAAAATGAAGTGAAATGCGTTGAAAGAAACATACATTAAAATCCAAAATATGGCTTTCTTAATTCTCAAACTCAAGATGAAAATTAAAAATTCAAATATGTTGCTGGTAAGAATATATTAAAACCAAACCCGAAAAAGATTAAATTCCTTAAAAATGTTTTTCCGAAAAGTAGTATTTTTTGTTGAGGACATTGGGGGGGGGGCCACAAGTTATTTTCATTTACAAAAGGTTTATTAATTTATTTTAGAAAGTTTTCCGAGTATATACTGTATTTATATTAACCAAAATTGCCAAATTTTTTAAGCCAACCTGCAAAATTTATTGACTTTCTGACTTAAGAAATCAAATCTATGACTTAAAAGTAAAAATTATTTCTTCGTATAACGTCTTTAAACGTAACTTAAATTCACATTAAAAAGGTTTTTCAGACTTCCAAAATATTTTTTTTCAACTTCAATTAAAGCAAACTGTTAAAAAGTTTGTATTTGCTAATTTATACGTACATATAGCAACCAAATGATCGGTGTTTACTGTATGAACATTGAATGCTATACACTTGAGACTTCTTTTTGAAAACAAATTAGGTATATCATTATGTCTTCTCATTCACGTGGAAGTAATTGTCTTTAATGATGCATGAAACATTTTCATGAAAAGCAAATGAAAGAATCCAAGAAAACAATTAGTAATGTAAAACAAAGAGCTTTCTAAGCCGCAAAAATAGCTATGTAGAATAAACAATGAAAAGATAAGTGGAAATTAGTATTCATTTCTAGAGTGAAATGAGGCTGGAAAAGGATGAGTATTATTTTTTTTTTAAAGTCAAAAGTTTTTTCAATCTTTTCAAACACAATTTGATCTAGAAACAAAATGATGTAAGTGCTTTCATTGACATGATCCTCAAATAATTCTCTTAATTTGAGAACTTTTGATTTTTAAATTACCCGAGATTTTGGAGTAAATTATTTCATCTGAAAATTGGTACTGAAATCTAGTTTCTTCTGATTTTAGTAAGCTAAAGCAAAATTTCTTCACGAGGTCCGAAACAGAAAATGTTATTCTTTCAATTCAGTTAGGGTAGCAGGTGCAACAAAATGTTTGAAATATTTAAACAATGTTATTTTGCAAAACAAATTCTTATATTATATAATACAGCCATTTAATTTATTTAAAAAATTAATCGTTTAAACAACTTTTTTTCGATTATTTATCTCTAAATTGTTATGTTCTTAGATAAGTTTTTATAAAACTGTATAAATTAAGACATCTGTGATTTATATGCATATTAATTCAATAAAAGATCCCGTATAACCTAGCAATTCTTGTCTTGATGAGTGTTTTGAATTCAAAGAACCAAGAAATTTGAAATAATAAATCTTTAATGATTAATTGAATCTTTTTTCTCCCTGTTTAGGCGGCAGACAGCAGAAGAGCGGGAAGCCGAGAGGCAGGCTGCCAATCGCTTGATGATGTCTCTGCACGCCGAAGTGGTGACCAAGTCCATGTACGAACCAACAAGAGACCCTCTGTGTTTGAGTAATGCATCTTTGCACGCTCTGCAAAATCTTCAGCCATGGTCGGCTGACACTTCGGCGGCAGCTCACGCGGCAGCGGCTGCAGCATCACACCATCACCAATCTGCGGATAGGCCCCCGTATCTCCAGCCGCCAACCTCCCTCACGGCGCCCATCTGCTGAGGCCGATCCCATTCCTCGACCCCATTGGCCTATCATGTTGAAATGCACTGGACGACAACGCAGTGGACGAGGCCTATCGATTTGGAGAGATGACTGGCAGTACGCTCTCTTTCGGAAAAGTACCTCCAATGATGCTGCTGCTGAGAGATCCAGCTCTCATGGTGACTCGCTTTGAAAGGCTGCATCCACTGGAAGAGCATCATAGAAACGTGTGCCAAGCCTTGAATGCTATTCCAAACACATTCGAAGCGCGCTAATTTGATTTTCAGTAAAGAGCGACTTGACAGTTAAATTTTTTTTTTTTTTTTTAAAAATATTTTCAGATGCATTTGATATAAATGTTTGCCATTTTTGTAGGAATCCCTTTTTATTTTGCTTAATGAAAAAAAAAAAAAAAAGTTCGTTAATATTTGTTCCTTAGCTTGAAATAACGATGGTTGACTCGGAAGATATCCATAGGCTCCTATCGGTGAATAATTTTATCGGGGCTTCTAATTATTTAGTTATATTCATCGAATATAACTAAATAATATTCACTTATTTTAGCTTAATTTCTTAACTGGATTATTTAAAAAGTGAAGTTATTTTAAAATTTAATATAATCTAAAAGTATTTTAAGTAAATTAATTGAATCTATACTTATGAAACCCAAAACAACCCTTTTAATGAATTATTGTTTCTGCATAAATTTTGTACATTGATATAAACTAAGTTATGAAAATTTTTTATTTTTAAATCAAGACTCTTAATTCTAATTTTCCTGCACGTTTTTGTTTTGTTATTAACTAGCAACCATTAGTTTAAAACCGAATATGATACTAATCCCTTTCCGAGATATTCCATGAAGTTTTGCAAGTTAAGGAAATAAAATAAATCTATATAATTTAAATTTAAAAAGCCTGCTAGACTTACAAGTCAGAAATTTCAATCGATGTCTTAAAAAGAACATTTCGTATAAAAATGAATATGTTGGGATAGCTACCAAGGTAAGTGGTTGGTTTCAATATCTCAAATGCGGTCAGTACTGATGCAGGACCTGGTGAATTTTCAATGGTAAGAACATTGAATAGACTTCTCTGAATGAGATACAAGAAAACAAAAGACACTATAGTGCAGTGTGTGAATTACATTAAATCTATCCATTTCTGTAATTGCAAAATTACCATGAAGACTTTATACTGGACATTATAAAGCAGCTAACAATAATTAAATGTGATGCCAGATTTCTTATCATGTACTAATTTAAGTAAATAGCTCGTAATATATTTAATAGATATGTGGAAAACTCTACAACCCTTTAACAAAGAAACATATCAGAAATTTACGTATGAACACTAGTGCCCCAACACAGGAGGCATTATACGTCCCAGCAAAAAGTCTAGAAGATCTTCCAAGCTGAAAGAGCTGTAGATTCAAGTAAGTTCACGAGTATTATGTTTCAATGTAGAGGATACGCAGAACTGTCATGATTATTATAGTTAATTATGTTTTAGATTACCAGTGAAGTGTTCAATGCTATTAACATGCATTGCAACAACAAAAATGTGTGGGAAAGATCGAATTATGTACCTGTAGAATAGGATTTTCAGGGTTTACATCGGCTGGGTTGTACCCATTTCATTTGTTACCTTTCAGAATATAGATATTTAACTACGTTGATTAAGATAATGTATTGAAAAATGCATGTACGAGAAAGCAAAATAAATATAAATACGTAAAATAAAATGTTAACTTATAGAATTTATATTTAATTTTAACAGCAAATCAGATAGCTGAAAAATTAAACAGCCATTTAGTTTCAACTTTTAAATAATTGTTCAATTTCGACTCTTTTTTTGAGTAATATGTGTGTTCTCTTTAAAAACACAATCTATTAAACCATTTTTAAAAGTAGATTGCATAAATAACAATTTCCTGCAGTTATTAAAAATGTTTGCATGAAACAATCAACCGCAACTTCTTTATTAAAGACGAAATAAAGCATAAATGAAGTGATTTAAAGGTGAGTAAAAGTTTAAAATATGAAAGTAATGAGTCATTTCTTTTTTATTCCATTTAAGGCTTTAAAAGCAATGAATACTTCGTATGACATGGCAAACATTTGTAAAACAGAAACAATTATAATGTTAAAATTTGACAATTTTATTACACTTACTTAACAATTCTATGAGTGAAAAATCTTATTTTAGGCTATTCTCATATGCTAACAAGTGTTTGAGATTTCTGAGGAATTATTGCAATAATTGAAATTCAGCTTTACTTTTAGAGAGGAAAAATACGAACTTGCATATCCTATAACAGTATACATGAGCATTAAATATAATGCAGCTTGTGCCATATGCTTCTAAATGTGCATGGAGTTTTTATATTTTACTCTTGTCACTAAAGAATATTTGGATTAAGGATTTTACTCATGTCTTATGATTTTCCTTCTCTTGCATCAATCTTTTTCCATAAACAATTTTATTACTTTAAAAAGCAATTTGGAAAAATTGAATGCGTATAATTAGCGTAAAAATTTTAATGATTAATTATTATGAAGCATTTTTCATAAAAAAATCTTTCCAGAGCTTTTTTCAAAATTTTTTAAATGCTTTGTTTAGTTTCTTAATGTGTTTGATTAAAGAGCATAAATAATATATTGACCTGGTGTAAAACTGGCGGGAATCTATTCAAAATAATCACTGTCATTTTTTTTATGGTGTCATGGCAGTTGATGTAAATTTTATTTGTCATTTTGTACCTTAAAAGGAATTTAAAATATTTTTCTGAAATTATGTGGACTGATTGGAAAGTCTGACACTATTGATATTCGCATCCTTGATTTTTATTTTCGATGGTTCTCTAAATATATATATAAAGCATAGATACATTCAACCAAAAGTTGTATACAAGATAATGAAACTAACTATTGCGGTACATGTGTTTTAAATCAATTTGAATTTTTAAGCTGTAGACATAAATATTAAAAAAAAAAAAGAAATATGATGTAAAATTTAGTGAGTTAAATAAGTTAAGATATTTTGTATGATATATCATTGCTGTTTAGGGGTAAGAAAATAATTAAAGATATATGGAGGTTTACAAAAATTTGTCGTACGAATATTTGTTTTCATTGTAAAATAAGTGCATAATTCAAGTGCCAAAAAATGCCTCTTACGTACAAAAATTGCTCTCTCTCTCTCTTTGAATTAGTAAATTTATAATCAAAAAATAAAATTCTTATAAAGTTAGCAGCTTAAAATTATGTTTTACGTAACAAGCACTTTCTTTACGGAAATCATATAATGCTGAAAAAAAGTTCTGAATATGTAATTAATTTTTAACCTCTCATACAGTAATGATATTAACTGTAGCGGTCAATTTCTTATGAAACTAATTCCTAGTACTAAGTTTCGGAAAAATATGATGAAAAAAAAAAGCAATTTAAGGATACACTTACTTTATTTGTGTGAAAAATTATGCAATAAAATAAGAGATACTGATTGTGTGTATTTATCTTATTTTTAGCCAATTACTTTCCTTTAAAATGCAAGTCGATTACTATTTCTCTGTACATATTCATTGTAAATTACTCATATTAATGTTAATGTGTGTAAGATACGAATCGTCCACCCATTGTTAATTGTTTCACTGGTTCTAAATTATGTTCTTCTAGTGACTTTCAAGTTCTTGTACATAAACATGCAAGAATATCATGTATTTCTGTTCCATTGAAAGTAGAAAAAAATGGACGGAATGTCAAAAATGATTGCCAATAAAATATGATTTGTATAATCTGCAATATTTGTTTTATTACTTTACATTATCATATCATTATCAAGCATTTTTATACACTTCTGGAAAGGAGGTCTACACATCTGAAATATTCCCTTTTAAAATACTTCGACAAAATATAGTAAACCTAATCATCAATAAATAATTACCGTAAAATCCGGCGTATAACGCTCGCCTATACTTTCAAGCTGCATTTTTCAAGTTTAAGGTATATTCGCCGAATAACGCACGCTCCCTTTTTTACGAAGAAGCCTGAAATGTAATTATTCGATGTTTTATGTTTTGCAGTAATTTATTGGACATATTATCCCAGGGGCTTTAGCATACTTCTAGAAATACAACTCTTTAAGTTCATAAGGAATGTCATTTCTTTTAAATAAACAGTATTTCGGTATATATAGAAGTATATTTTCTTAGGCTCATTTCTTTCTCTTTTTTTTTTAAGCTATAATTTTTATACCCGGCGTATAACGCACACCCATAAATTTCGATCTTGTTTTTGGTGTTAAAAATGCGCGCCGGATGTGCGTTAAAAGTGCGTGCCGTAAAATGCCGGATTTTACGGTATATTCTGTTATCAAAATATTTTATTTAAGATTGCTTAGACAACGTACACTCTATATGTTTCCTATGTCAGATATGATTTTTTAAAAAAAGGTGTGTAGAAACATTGCAATACGCTAATTTTTTTTTTCAACTATGAAAGTTATTGCAAGTATGGTCACGGGACTAATCCCATTAGCGAGAAGTCAGACTTTTATTTATTTATTTTTTTTAAATCCTTGTAATTTGGCAAATTTTTTTAAGTGGTTTTAGCTCTTAAATTCTAAATCTAATGTACAGAAATATAAGGTATATTTTTAAATTAATAAAATAAAGTAAAGCAGTCCTTTTGTAAATGGTCTCTAAATAAAATATTCTCATTTTTAATCTGAATTATTTTAAATAAATAATATAAAATTTGCTCAATAGATTTGCTCAAAAATTCTTAAATTATTTTGGGAAAGAAATACACTCTGTCCTTCTTAACAAACTAACATGATAAATATATTTCCAACCATTAGAACGAAAGTTTTTGATTTTTTATAATTAAAATTAATTCATACTTAAAATTATAAACATATTGTTTTAGAATAACCGAAGGTTGGAAAGTAGGAATAAACACGATTTCACTTCAAATTCGACACTGAATAATTTTATTAAGAAATTTTTTTTTTCTCTGTTCAATACATTCAAGATTCTTGAAGAAATACATAGTTATGAAATGGTTCTTTCTTTAAAATCGAATACTCAATTCTTACAAAATAGCTATACTGGCAGTTTCATTAGATATGCGATCTTCAAATCAGTTTTCCTTTTCAAAAATGGTAATCTTATTATTACTTCAATGTTAATGGTAATGTTATACTACTTCAGATATTAAAGATTTTTTTTAATATCCGTACTTGTGATCTATAGAGACAAAAACAAGTGCGCAGTCTGCTTGTATATATATAGACACGAAAAACTAAAAAAAAAAAATCATCGAACAATAATAGTTTGCATTTTGAAATCAGCATAGACTAGATTTTGGAAAAATGTTCCTTGAAGACAATCATAATGCCACATTTTCAATCTTTATTAAATGTTTTAAATCTGAAACGGGGAATTAGTAACCTCTTACTTTTTAATGATGTGCTATGTGCATCACTCTATATCATATAGCAAAAAAGGTTAAATATAAACATATATAGAGGTTATATATTGTAATAAAATCTGCTTTATAATTAATTTGTGGAAACAAAATAAGAGAATATTTAAAAGCATCTTTGTTATGTTTAATTAGTCTTAGAAATAATTCTTCTTAATCAGAAATTTTAACTAAATTTTGAATTCTGCTGCTTTATTTGGAAAGTATGAAAGGATTCAAAAGAAATCAATACAGTTTATTCAAATAGCTTGAAGTTTAATAAAATGCACCGCTTATAGTCAATAAAATGATGAATGTGTGCTATCCAAACTTCTTATCTTTAAAAAAATTTAACCTTGAAATCCACATATATAAAAGAGAAAGGCGACTCATTCATTCACTCATCACATCTCCAAAGTGAGTGAGTGAGTTAATATTAACATTACCTTATTCAGCTACACGAGGGCTTTTGGCGATGGACCTCTTAATTTTGTACCATGGTCAAGTGACGAGGATGACACCTGAGCTTGCACCCCCTTCTCCTAACTTCCACACTACACCAACGGGACGAAGTTTGAGTTCCTACAGATTCAACGTGCATCATCCCCTCTACACGATGGATCGTCAGTGGTTCTAGGTTCGAACTCATGACACGCTGGCCACGAGTTCGTTACCTGAACCACTAGGGTACCGCCGTGAGATATCCTGAAATATTAGGCTTATCGACTTGGAATTTAACAGTCATGGTCCTTTTATTGAGTAGAGATCCGCTAAGAACGTTTTACGAAATTCGACATCCCAGGGGGGTTGGGAGAACGCTCCAGACAAAATAAACGTTTTAGAGCTATAAGATTTACAGATTTCAAATTTATCTATCATGTTTCTTTTGCTCAATCGAGATCCGATAAAAACGAGTTAATCGATTCCCAAAGGTAGGGAAAGGGGGTGTAATAGATAAAAAAAATCCCCATTTTCAAACTATCAGACTTGCAGACTTGAAATTTAACAGGCATGTTTCTTTTGTGGTGTAGAGATTTACTATAGTCGGATATTCGGAAAACAACTTGCAGGAGGGTTGTGGACAAAAATTTCAATTTTTGAACTATTAGACATACATGCTTGAAATTAAGCAAACATTTTTCTTTTGTTGAGCAGAGACTCTATGAAAAAAGAATTTACGGAGATCGATTCCCGAGGACGAAAAAAGGGGTCTATTTAAGGGGTCGTATTGAAATATACCTTCTTTTTAAAAATTCAAGTTCTATCCCTTTTGAATCAAGAAGTAAGGGCTATAGAAATGTTCTGAATATAATCGAAAGCGTCATGCTAGGAATTAGATATTAATAAATTAAAAACAATATATATAATCGCAGAACATCATGAAATACCCAACAAAGCGAATGGTTAACGGCTAGTCTAATATAAAGAAAAGAGCAAATATAAATTATTAAATTTATCGTAATGTAATTATATACGCTGCTGAGTTAATGTATGTTAACACGAGATTGTATTTGATACAAAAGTTATATATATATATTAAAATGATCATTAACTATAAAAGATCATTTCCTACATTCAATAAGCAACAGCTGTTCCTCATTCATTTTGAAAAGGGCTACAGGTAGTTACAAACGTAATCATTTATAAGGAAAGTGGAATAACTATATTTTAATAATTATACAAATTTATATTTGAGTCTATAACAAGATCGATCAACAATTTACATTGACGGAAACAAATCATTTACCAATTTGCGAATTTCCTTATTCTGTAAATTTTTCATTATCTTTAATATTTTATAACCTCTTTAGAAAATATGCAAAAGCGAATAATATAATAAAATAAATAATTTTTGCCATTATTGATAAACATTTTAGAAATTTAAGTACAGCAGTAAGAATGAGTGCATCATCAACTTAGTTAAAAATTAAGGAGAAAAAGAAGTTTTTAGTAAGTTCATAGTAAAAAATTGTCGCAATCATTTTTCCCCCTACGATTTTGAATAAATCAAATAAATATGCAGTATATTACAAAATATTACAAAAAGTCCTTTTAAAAATTTATTCCTCAAACCATATGGGACGATCAATGTATAAAGGAGTAGAGGGATTCATTCACTCATCACGATATATCCGGAACTATTAGGCCTACATATTTGAGATTTATATAGCAGTCATATTCCTTTTGTTGAATAGAGATCCGCTAAGAAAGGATTTTATGGAAAACGACTTCTGAAAGGGATGCGGAGAGTTACAAGAGTGCATAGATAAAAAAAAAATCTGCTTCCGAACTTTACCTACAGTAAAGAAATTTGGCATGCATGTGCCTTTTATTCAGTTGAAATCTACATACTACGGAATGGGTTACACGGAAATCGACTTTCAAGGGAGGGTTATAGGATTTGTTGATAAAATTTCCATTGTTGAACTATTAGACTTGAAATTTGGCAAGCATGTTTATTCTGTTGAGTAGAGATCCATTAAAATGGGTTTTTCGGAAATCCACTTTTGGGGGGGGGGAGGTTACGGGAGCGTGAAAGATAATTCTACTTTAATTTTAGAAATTCAAGCCCTGCCCGTTTTAAATCAATCATGTTTTTTATACAATCAAACGCTTAATAGTAGGACTTAAATATCAATAATTTATATAAACCGTTTAATACAACATGATGAAATACCCAGCGAAGCGGGCTGGCGATTTATATACAGGTGAATGTAATCTAAAAGTATTTAAGGTGGTCTTCGGTAAAAGTACGAGAGCTCGAACTAAACGCGAAGCACATTTTCAGACAGAAAAAGGACCCAATTTCCATGGAAATTTGCAATATTATAACTCGTACCTCTGTTAACAATAGAGTGTTTTTAAAAATTTCAAAATATTCCGTGAATACTTTCTTTTTTGTTTTAATATGTGAAGGCAAAGCCCATTTAACATTACAGTATAGGATAAAAAATGCGAAACTCATTTTATACCAGAAAAGATGAATCAACTCGGTTAAAAATGGGAAGCATGATAAAAAATGTTGCTCTCTAAAGGATAGTGAAGCCAGAATATCATATTAATTTTTCATTTCTTTTATATCTGAAAAAATATTCCAAATTCGGGTCCTATTCTTTAACATTAACCGAAAACAGCCTTAAGAAAATGCAAATATTGGACAATTTTGAGTTTTATTAAGAATTTTATACGTTTTTCAGGAATAAGGTGGGACGTAATGCTAATGAGTTTGCCCTTATAATGAGTCCAAAATATTTTAGTGAAAGTTATATAAAAAGTTTCCTTATCAAATGCAATTAAGAATTAAAAAAAATTGAGTAAATAGAAAAACCATTATAAAAG
>BMAV01005644.1:740170-752691 GCA_019973955.1 Trichonephila inaurata madagascariensis | reverse complement strand
AAAACCCGGTTCAATGCCCGAGATCAAAACAAGTCCCCGATGAAAAGACGATAAATTTAGAGTTAAGGAAATCTGTTTTGGTTAATACCGCTAAGAGAATTGAGGAGTTTAACTGGCACTGTAAATATTTCTCATCTTACTTAAAAGTTGTTCGCATGATAGCTTGGATATTTCGTTTCTTTAAAAATGCCAAGAGAATTGATGTTTGTAATACTTCGGAAATAACATTTTCTGAATTTGATCATGCGGAAAAAATTGTAATTAAATTAATACAAATGGAAAATTTTGAGGGAGTGACGGATGAGAAATTGCGTCCTTTAAAACCATTTTTAGATCAATTTGGAATTTTGCGTGCTAGAACAAAACTTAGTTTTCGGGAAGATACAGACAATTTTAAGTTTCCTATCATTTTACCTAACGAACACCCAGTTGTTCATTTGATGATCGTGCGTAAACATGAGGAACTTATGCATGCAGGTGTATCTATTGTAATGAATCATTTGCGAGAAAATTTTTGGATTTTAAAAGCGCGAAAATTAATTAGACAAATAATACAAAAATGCACTAGGTGCAAAAGATTTTCGGCTCAAAAAACGGAAGTGGTACCATCTTGATTACCGAAAGATAGGGTAAGCAACTCTAAAATATTTCAAGTTGTAGGAGTTGATCTTGCAGGCCCACTTTATTTAAAAGATAAGCGTAAGGGCTGTGTAGTATTATTCACTTGTGCTGTATTCCGAGCAGTGCATTTTGAACTTATTACATCTCTTTCTACCGCAGCATTTTTACAATCTTTAAGAAGATTTATTTCGAGAAGAGGACGACCGACCATTATTTATTCGGATAATGGAACAAATTTTGTTGGTTCTAATAGCGCACTTAATTCTATTGACTGGGATGTAGTAATGTCTAAAGCTAATATCCAAAAAATAAAGTGGAAATTTAACCCTCCCAGTGCCGCATGGTGGGGGGGATTTTGGGAAAGAATGATTCAAATGTTTAAACAAATTTTGAGAAAAATGTTAGGTAGAGCTTCGTTATATTACGAAGAATTAAATACTGTACTATGTGAATGTGAACATGTGATCAATTCTAGACCCTTAACTTACATTTCTGAGGATGTTAATGATTTATCACCATTAACACCAGCCATGTTTTTACAAGAAATCGAAACGTCAGATGTAACTGACATAGATTGTCTAGATCATCAAGAAATCAATAAGAGGATTAGACATGTTCAAACCATTCGGAAACAGCTTAGGAAAAGATTTAGAATTGAGTACCTAGGCCAACTGAGAGAGCAAACGCAGCGTCACCGGAAATCAAGACCCTTAACGGTGGGAGAAGTAGTTGTGGTGGAAAATAGTTTAAAGAATCGGACTCTGTGGTCTCTTGCTAGAGTAATTCAACTAATTCCTGGAAAAGATGGACACATTAGAGTCGCTCGAGTCAAAACTGAGACTGGGGAACTGGTCAGACCAGTGCAAAGACTTTACAATCTAGAATTGCAAGAACCAGAAATTAATTTACCAAAAGATCTGACTGATTCTGTCATTCGCACAAGGAGAGGCAGAAAAGTAACTACTCCGAAGCGTTTGACATATGCCTAAAATGTATTTTGTACAAGTTTTGTTTACTGTAAATAATTTGCTTTATTTTAACACCAGCATTCTGTAGCACCTATATTGTTAATCTTACTGTTGTATTTTATATGTTGTGTTTGAGTTTTTTTTACAGCAGGAAAACTCAAAGGTGGGAGAATGTTGCGAAAGCCCCCAAAGAGCGAAGGAGTGATTGACCCGAGGAGGGGCGAGCGCCTAATAAATCTTAGTCACCCAAGGAGCGAAGGAGTGTAAGCGTAGTTTCTCTTTTCTCTGGTGGCAACAGGGGAAGGAAAAGCGCTCCGAAGAGAGAGGGAAAGTGAATTCCTCTAGATGCGTTTGGAGGAAACGGACGGCTATGAGCGTGCGTGATAATATTTAAGCTTTTTTATGCATCCTTGTAAATACTTAATAAATGTTTTATTTAAATTGAGAAACACTCGTAGCCACATCATTTATTTCGCACTTAGTTTACAGTTTGTGAATGAGTTGTGAATTTGAGTATTGAACACGGTGTGTGTTTTATGTTCTGGAATAGTGATATGCAGAACATCGTCTGAAAAACGGTATTTTGAAACAAATCACAAACCCTCTTGTCAAAAACAGTGAACCACAGAAAAAATAATTAATTGCCTAAAACCGTTTGGCAGATGACTCCAATTCAGCATGTATTGTACAAAAAGTTACAGTAACAATCCTAATATAAGTTATTTGTCAATCAATCTGCAACACCAGAAGTCACTAATGTTACTTTAATTTGAATGACTCGTATAACTAAAATATTTATAATTATATAGTTTTCAAAATGTATTTTTTCGTAGTAAATAGAATTTTGTGTTGTTAATGTTTAGTCTTATTATTTTCCCAATAATCACAAGTTAAAATGATTGGACGGCTCGTTTATATCTCATTAAATGCTTCCTTAGAAAAAATGGCACTTTGATCCCTAAGGGTTCGCCACCCCTGTCCTAGACCCTCGATGATGTGCTGCCGTCCATTGCATCTGTATTATAAATTTAACGTTTACTACATTGTGCTATGATTGCGGTACTACCTTTGTCAAAACTGTATAATGAATAATGTTTCACATGAATTTTATCATTTTCCTTGTTAAACCGTCTTATAATTGATTTAACAAATGTTGCATTATCAGAAATAACGAGTATTTTTATTCTAAGTATGTATACGTTTCATAGGTTAATGATTTCGATCATCACAATGTTATGGGCGATATCAGCTTAGTTGGAAACTTTCATTTCAAAAAACGTTTAAAACTTAAGATCATACTTGATACTCAATTACTTTATTAAACAAGAAATGATTCTTCTTATATAAGCAACTTTTATAAATATGCTTCATGAATTTCTAATGTTATCCACAAAATTCGATTGATGTGTAGGAAGTATGTAATACAACCCTCTCATACAGTAATCAGTAACACATTCTTCGGGTGCAGAAAATTTCTCCTATCGTAGATTGCTTAAATGACTGTTTAATATGAATAATTGTTTTAATTAATTTTTCCGATATTGATTGTGCTTCACTTTTTCACTCATTCGGTTGCTAATTTTATCTGAGTTTTTGTGTTATAATAAAAGTTTACACAAAGAGGAAAAGTAGTTTATTGGATATAAATTCATACCTTTGATCAAATCTAAAAATTACTTTGATATTATTTAGGGTATAAAATAGGATTGATTCATCTTCATTTTTAATATCTATCTACAGTCGAAAAAATATTAGTTTGAAGTTTTAATACTCTCTCTCTAGTGGTCAAGGTAACGGATTCATAGCAGGCATGTCATGCATTCGAGTCTAGTACCGCTGAAGAACCCCCCCCCCCATCCAGAGGGAGCAGATGTAAGTATGTCGAGGCTCAAATGTCGTCCCGTTGTTGGGGTGTGGAAGTTAGGAGAATGGGTGCCAGCTTAGGTGTTTTGACCATGGTTCAAAATGATGAGGTCCATAGCCAATAGCCTTCATGCAGTTTTATAGTGCGACGTAAATAACTCTCTCTGTACTCTCTCTCACCACCATCATTTTAATATGCCTAAAGTTGTATTTACACTTTATTCCCATTCAAAATATTGATTATGCGTAACAGTTCATATAATACTATCATGGTTTGTACTTTGTTAAATTTATAAGAAACTTTGATAAAAATATATTATATGAGATCAAAGTCCATCTTAAATACTTAATAGAAAAAGGAAATTTTTAATTTTTTTTTTTATTTAGCTTACGTATATAATTTTAATTTATTATTTTTATTTCTGTTTTTATTGTTTCTCGAAGTTTTTAAATGATTATTTATAATTTCGATATTTTTTTCAAGTTCTCTAATTGCAAGGTACTATTTTGAAATGATGGATGAGCCTTCGGTTGGTTGATAGGCGGTTCAATGTCCAATTCGGAAGCAACACATAGGCTATTAATAACTCATCTCCTATTTTTGAATGAGGGTCAAGTGATGAGAAGGAGACCTCTAACTTTCCCATTACCCAACCGGAAGACTGGTAACTGGCAGATTTAACGGAAATGAGGCTTGTTACACGAGAATGATCCTTAATAGAATAAGTGACTCAACTGACTCGTCATCGGTTACGAACAGGTGAGCAGTTAGGCTATTGTACTAAGATTATCAACAAACAATTTTACCTTTCTTGTATAAAGCTTTTGTTTTTCCTTATCTTTTACCAAGGGTTTATTAATAAGAAATAAGATATGTTACATCACATAAGTCAGTTTTTCTTTGAACCTCTTGGATTTTAATTAAATTACAGATTTCCTATTCTTGCGCATGGAAGCTAAATAGTTTGGTAAAAACAGAATTGAATTTTCAGAAACCACACACATTAAAAGCCAAGTTCATTATTTCTTATCTTAAGTTTCTAAAATGCGCTGCTTTAAGGAAATCAAATCACGTCCTGATGTATTTAATTCTCCAAATATTTGACGAATTGATTTTGCCTTTGTCAACAGTATATCAGATGTATAAAAAAAAGTTTATAGACAGCTTTCCTCTTCAAGTTGACCTCAGTAACAAATTGATTACCATTTTGGGCCCAAGACAATTCTCTCATCTTAATGTATCCAATTCTAATGATAACATTAAATGTAACACATGCGAGACCTCCAACGAGCAAGCTCTTCCATTTCTCGCTTAATTTTCATTGTCGGCATTTGGCGAATTCTTAACACGTTTGGCGCATTTAATAATCTCTCCTCTTACCGTGCCAGCAGCAGAAGAGTAATTATGGAATGTGTTGACCGAACTAATTAGCAGCACGAGTATAACTCAATACTAATACTCGAGTAAAGTAATTAAGTAGTGCTCAGGAAAATGAAAATCTCATTAGTTTTGTCGCTCTCGAGGGGATTTATGTCGATTCTCGGTCCGTTTTGGGGTTGAATAACTACGAAGGGGTTCTCGAAATGTATGCAGCCCTTCATAGGGCTCAAAGGTTAATGAGTACAGAGAAGCGCTCGTGTTTACTGATTAATACTTATAGATAATTCAACTGGAGGAGTAAATTGGAAGCGGAGAGAGAGTCTAATCTGGATTTTGCACTTACGGAGATTAAATACGGAAACAAACACCTGTAGTCCAAATAGAGTGGGATCATTAGCATTGGGCTAAAGACGATGGACCTCTGCTGTCTCTACAGCTTTTATATGTTTTTAGAAATGGCCGCAACTGATACATTATTTGATTTGTTACACTAAAAACTAATTATTTAGAGGAATATTTGTTAAAAGTTTAATTACATTTTAAACTTTAAAAAAAGTTAATTTTTATTAAAATTTATTTCTGCCTTATTCAAGCCTTAATTATTTTCTGAAATTTTTCCATTCATGCATTATTCTGAAATTTTGAAAAAATGCATAATGCAGCTAATAGAAAACGAATGTCTTAAAATGGTATTAATTACTGGTAAGGACAGTGGCGTACACAACGGGGGTGTCCTAGGGGTCCGAACCCCCACCAAAAGCCCTTGATTTTTTTCTCGATTGATTATAATTTTAAGTATATAATACGTAAAATTTACTTAAATATTTGTTTTTAATGATTAATTTTATTAATTAATACTAATTATTTAATCAATAAGTTTTTTACTGTTTTTTGTTCCCAAAAATCGACAAAATCAAAAGGAGCATGATACAAGAATGGTGGACTTTCGACCGTGGACCCCCCCCCCCCTTGGAAAACTTCCGTGTGCTCTACTGGGTAAGGATAACTAATATTTCGCATAAGTAATAAAAAGAGGAATTACTTGCAATGCTAATAAGATATCTCGAAAACTTAACGCAAGTATTGAGTATTAAGATGCATTTTTACTATATATATAAAAAATTCTTATTAAATAATACCCATTTATGTCTATTTTTAATGAGCAACTTTTTCATACCCTGGTGTGATTACCATTAAGATACGTGGAAACTACCCGATTACGAATCTAGAAAGAAATGCAAAAAATATTTTAATCCCTTCCCCATGTCTAAAAAATATCTTTGCTAAATCTACAATTAAACGAAGTAATTCGGGTTTATTTATGTGAGAAAAGAATAATTCAGTAGGAATTTAATTTTTTGTAATATACTTATCTGTTGTGCTCAACTATAAATTCCTTGGAAAGTATAAATTAATTTGGGATGGTGCTGTAATAGTAATATCAGATAGCTTGCGTGTGTCTGCAATCCACATTTCTTTTTCTAATATAAATGAATTCACCAAAGAAACACTTCAGCTATAAAAATGTAGAACAGCCAGAATAACGCAGAAAACCTGTTAAATATCCAAATAAGAATTTATTAGCCGAGAATATATCGCAACTGATAAAGGGATATCGATTTCGCGTCAGTTATACTATAGCCCATATATTTCTGTATTTCTAAATGTTTAAATAAAACATATAAATTTAAAAATTATCGGAAATGTGTATGTGTGTGTGTCAGCAGTATAAATAAAATTCTAAAAACTTATTTAAATGGGAAGTATTGTAGAAAATACTGCGGCTCTCTTTTAGGCTTTAAGAGAAAAAAAATTGAAATGGTAGACTGGATGAATACATCTACTAAAAAAGGCTTGTGTTTTTTATTGAATTTTATTCTATTTTCTTAGAAAAGGGTTTTAATATTTTAAAAAATTTAATTGTTACTCACATTTCGTAGGCAGAATGAATAGTAATAATAAATTGCTATCTCTGATACCCTTGAAGTTATTTCTATTTTTAACACGCTTTTATAAGTTTCACTTGTATGTAATGGAATCTTTGTACTCGATTTTTACCCACTTTAAAAGGTCAGATTACTTCGAAATTTTGCACACAAGTCAAGGACCGATGACCAGTAGCGCACACAGGAATTTTTCAAGGGGGGGGGGGGCCCGGGGTCGAAAGTTCACCATTCTTGTGTCATGCTATTTTTGATTTGGTCGATTTTCAGGAACAAAACACAGTAAAAAACTAATTATTGAATAAATAATTAGTATTAATTAATAAAATAAATCATCAATAACATCAACAATAATTAATCATTAATAAATAAAATTAAACATTAATAACGTAAAAAATTAATAATTTTACGTATTATATACTTAGAATTATAACCAATCGGAAAAAATCAAGGGCTTTGGAGGGGGGGGGGGCCGGACTCCCAGTACACCCCCCTCCTCATCCTTGTGTGCGCCACTGCCGATGACAATACAATAATTTTAAAATTTTGCTCCATTGTCCTGATCAGAATCGTCAAAAATAACGATTTTAAGGATTTTCGGGATTTGGCGACTAATTCATTATATCGTTTCCAGATTTGGAGACTAATTGTATGACATTTCCAAATTTGGTGACTAATTCCATACTCCATTTCCAAATTTGGCGACTAATTCCAGATAGGACGACTAAAAGAACCTACCCCTTAAAAAGGTGCAACCCTAAAAATAAAAAACGCTTGTTATTAATACAAACAAACAAAAGTGTTCTTTACGTGAGAAAGGAAAAAAAAAAACTTGTGCATGTGAATAAAAATAATTTATGTTCTAACTGCTAAATATTTCTTATTTTTATAAAGCAATACGTTTAGAAGTGATGATACGAATTAACATCATAGCAATACGTTTAAAAGGTGATAAATTTATGTTCTAACTGCTAAGTATTTTTTTTATTTTGATAAAGCAATATGTTTAGAAGTGATGATACGAATTAACATTATAGCAATACGTTTAAAAGGTGATAATACGATTGAGATTTAATATTTCTTCTTACACATTTTTATTAGTTTGATAAATTCAACAAAGAATAAATGATAGTTTTAAAAACTAAAAAAACAGGCTTTTATTGTAGATCAAACTAAAACAGGAAAAATAAATTATAGTTTAAAAAAAAACAACTAAAAAGCACGCTTTATAATGAATTGAACTAAAAAGTAAAAAAAAATTCCCAATATAAGAATAAAATGATTAACGAGAAGATTAATGTCATTGGGGTAAAAGCGTGGTGTGCTTTGTACCACATTTTACACTAACTCAGCATTTTGGAATATAACTAGTAAGAAAAATTATAATAATTAAGATAGAGCACCCCACGCTTTTACATCAATGATATTAATTTTCTAGTTAGTTATTTTATTCTTATATTAATTTTTTTTTTTTTACTTTTTAGTTCAATTCACTATAAAAGCATGTTTTTCAGTTTTTTAAAACTATAATTTATATTCTTGGTTAACTTAAAATAGTACCAATAAGTACACGATAGGCTATGAATATTAATCATCTTTATAAGGGCCATTATATATGTGCAATAAATACAACAGTATATAGATAGAAGAACGCATTGCATATGAGTAGTTTTCACGCAGAAATAATTTGTTCTAGAATTCTGGGTAGAAGAAGAAACTGAAAGTTTTGCACACACATGAACATTTTAACTATTCACAACTCGCTGATAATTTTAGTTAAATAACTTATATAAATGGCAATAGAGTTTGTAATACTTTTCCCTGATTAAAAGCTATATTTTAGATACTTTTTTACAATAATTTACTTGAGCTATCGTAATCCGATTTAAAGTTCCCCCACCCGTGTATGTGAAACGGAAATTCACACTTTTCACACCTTTATACAATATAAATAAAAGCAAAAAATGTCGCAGTTTTTCTTCCCCTCCTCTGCATTCTGAAAAAATGTTTAAGATATATAGGTTTTGCAGTGCCCCCCCCCCTCTTTCTTCCTTTCTTCCGGCAAATAAATCTGCAAGTTGAAGATTCGGGCGTGATTTGATTTCCAAGTAAAAAAATAGCGGAAACAGTACCTTTCGTTATTTATTTTTTTTTTTTTGACACATGCGTTGCATACTGTCAACAAAAGAAATTTCTATCAATAAATATCTCATTACGGGGGTAAAAGGGGGCAGAATTAATTAGCCACGCTCGGAAATCTGCGTTCTGATAACATGGGTGGTCTCCAACTTTTGGGTGTTTCCAATAAGAATTCTGAAAAGGTCTGGTGGGGCAGAAAAAGCACAGAGTAATACACTGCATAGCTCCACCCTCTTTGGAGTTGGGAGTTTAGCCCCATGAGGCGTTAAAATTTCCACCCAAATCTACATCTATAGCTTTCTTCTAGAACAGCCGATACCGAAAACATGATTTTAGAAAGCTTAGAATTGGTCATATAATAATTCTAACCTCAGAAAAAAAATCCTCAATTTTTATTATTTAATTCTTGAACTGAAATTTAAGCATTAACGTGGAACTTAAAAAAAACCCCAAGAGAGTATAATTTATATATATATATCTTTATCAATTATTTTAAAAAAATTAAAATTTTTATTTCGTTTGGTATTTAAAATGCTATTCAATGTTTGTACACGTGTACACTTTTTTATCACAGTAATAAAGACACATTGAAACATTTTTTTCATTGTAAAATAGAAAAGGTAAAATTTTGTATTATAACTTGGATTTCATTGGTACATTTTCAATCTCGGAAGAATACATTGTAATGTAAGCTGTCAGAAAACAGAATTTGTCTTATTTTACTTATTTAAGCTGTTATAAATGTAAATTTGTGGGTTATTTTCCAAAAACATTATTTTTAAACTTATTTTTAATAGAAAATGAAGAATGAAGCTAATAATGTTTATGGGAGCAATAATAAAAATTCCAGTTAAATTAAAAATTAAAAATATTTAAAATTTTTTTTAATGTATCAGCATTTATTAAGATCCGTGACTATTTGATTATTCTACAATATTATTCATATATTAAGGGATTTGGTTGCTATGAATTAATACTTAATGTATTTAAATTTTTTTTCAAGCTTATTTTTATAAACATACCGGGAAATATATACGGACACACACACATACTTTATTAATGAAATATACTAAAATTTATGTGTAGCTAAACTCTGTCTTATAAAAAGTTATTCAGGGAAAATTTTCTATTTTTTTTTAAAGCTAATGATCTAATGAAGATATCTAAATATAATGTTATAAATGCATTGAAATAGCCATTATAAAATATATTAGAATACATCTGTGTGATACTTTAAAAAAAAAACTCTTTTTTTAAATTTCTAACCTTTAAAAATTAGTTTAATTTATTTCTGACCCTCCTTACTGATTATTATATAAATATTTACGTGTCTTCAATATTTATTTATTGTTTAATTTAGGTACATTTATTTATATTCTTCCTGAATGAAACAGTTAGGGAACAGCTTGTGTATATCCAGCAGACCTTATAATTTATTCCCTTTGAATTCAATCGCTATAATATTACAAATTTACAGACTTACTACATATAAATACAATTTCTTTTTGAGGTTACTGTGATAGACTTTTTTTAAATCTACATAATCCGATTCCTAAAGGAAAAAAAACCCCTCATTTTCTATCAATTGCCCTCAAAACATTTAACCACTAATATTTAAAAGAGATCAATATATGTATAAACTACCATATAAAACCCATTTATCAATCTTAATTGAATCAAAGTACTGAGTAATGATTTATCGACGAATAGACTATTTGATTTTAATTTTTTTAAAAAACTTTTATGGAGAACTAATCTAAAATAAGAAAAAACACTATCTACGGTATAGCGGCTTTCTAATACACCACATTTTACCGTCATTCGTTTGACAAATTAGCATTAAAGAGTGAATTACTATTTATGTCTAATAAGCACAATCATTTGAGGAACATTCATTTCTTTGACTGCAGTCTATCATTTATTCCATGTCTTCAGCATACGACTGTCTTTGAAACCGTCTTTTTCGTTCAAATGATTATTTAATTACCTAGAAGACTGGTTCAGGGACATCCTCGGGGTCCTCCGAAGGAACCGATTTTATGTCTGTGGTCGGCGCCAGAAAGAAATAAACAGTAAAAGCTGCTCATTTCTCTGTAGAAGTCTTTTCTAAGTAGCGAGAATAATTTATACCTCAAATCACGGTGACAATAAGTACAACATGAAACTCTTTAATCGCGCTTCCATCGTAAGAAGGCCCCGCCTGATGTAGTTCAAGAACAGAGGGGTTCTGCGTAGACGGCTGTTAATCTCTAATTAAACATCATTATCACTACTCAACCACGCTTTGTCATTCTACGTAGAGGTTTGTGGAAAAGTAGTAAAAGACGAAATGACCAATTTCACAGAGAGTAACAGTCAGACCGACTTACATGTTGAAAGCTGTTCCCGACAATTTAAGGTTTCAATTACAAAGGTCAAAAGACTTTCAATGCTTTATTTTTCGGTTTAAAAATTGATGTAGAAAAAGTACTTTTCCCCACAAAGTTGATTTCCTCGATTTCAACTTGGCATCCACAAGCTGTCATTTTAATATCTTTGAAACAATTCTCTCTTCAAGAAAGCCCCCCTCCCCCTCCTCAGCCAGACTCTTAAACGAGATCTTTTGGGAAGATATGGAAAGAGATTTTTGAGCTTGAATGAGAAAACTATCACATCGTTACATTTTTAAAGTAAAATAATTACATATAACATTTTATTCTTTTATAAATGGTTATAATGAATAACAGTAGCATTAGTTGCTTTGAAATCCTCAAGAATACTGTAACTCTGTTCAAGAGAAGCCATATAAAAAGTCTTTATCCTCAATAATTGTTCAATAAGCTTTAAATTTGCATAAATGCTATTGAAAAATGACAAATTATATTGCAGTGTAACTTAGCTCATGATAATGAAAATTATTAAAGTATCAGTTTGAATCGGAATTTATTCAAATGTGATTATTAAGAAAGAAATTTCTTAATTATCCACCCCCGCATCTAATTCAGTTTTAAGTAGAAAGTTCAAAGCCTTAATCAAAGCAATTCAAAGCAAATCTTGAGACATCAGTGGCGAACACGAGGGTGGGATTTGGGGCCTTCCCAGAGACCAACGGATTTTTAATTTTTAACATAAGTAATGGAGTGAGAATTAACATCTTACTATAAAGCAACACGAGGGTTATTGGTAACGAACCTCGTAATTCTGAACCTGGGTCAAGTGACGAGGACGACACCTGAGATAGCTCCCCTCTAATAACTACCATACCATTGAATCTCGAAATATTTAACATGCATCGACCCCTCTAAACGGTTCTTCAGTGACGAAGGTGACATACAAATTGTGCGCGCGTATGACACCCCATTCTCCCAACTTTCACAACACGCTACCACTTTTATACATGGAGAAACAAATGTATCATATATATTAAAAATATGAACATTGATGCGTAGTTAACTCTTGTTTTGCAAAGTGGTGTAAGAAGTTATTCAGAAAACTTTCTAGTATTTTCTTTTTAATAGAAACTAAATAGTCAGGAGATGACAGTTAAATATAATATGTAAATATAATGAAATAAGCAACACTAAGAGAAAATGTGTAAGAACAATTCTCATTCTAACCAGCTTTAAA
>BMAV01005644.1:716367-739770 GCA_019973955.1 Trichonephila inaurata madagascariensis | reverse complement strand
ACTGCTAATATATTTTTTAAATCCTTAGAATCCAATTCAATAAACTCATTTTCTATAGGGAAGCCTCAAAACATTTTACCGTATGAGCAATATTACGTAATTATCGCTCCTTAAATAAATCTATACATTTCTTGTGCCTAGTTGATGCTATTTTAAAGCGCATTTGCCAGAGCACAAGATCATAAAAATACTTTTCACTCAGTAAAACATTGTGCTTATCGCTGTTATAAAAGCAGTAAGATCTTTCGTTACAGTTATCTTCACACCAATCCGTACCGGGTGATCTCAAGCAATTTTCCTCTCGGAACTGACTTGAAGTTATTTTCTTTAAAGTTTTGTTGAAAGTTTAATTGGCACCTTCTTGTACAGGAAAAGATCTGCGCAGATGAGTAGTTGGGATGCTGTTAGGACAGCGATGTACAAATGCTGTTAGGACAATGAGGTAATTATGAATTTTGACAAATACATTCTTGCTATGAAAATGGTATTTGAACGACATTTAACAGCTGTATACGAAGCTCCTAAGGAACTAAAAATGGAGTTAGAGTTAGAGGAAGTTATTATTTTCATAAATCGCTTTTTGATGTAAAAATGGATCTCAAAAATTTTGAAAAATGCTATTGACTATCCATGTGTACGAAAGCATACACGCTACTTACTTTCCCACTTTAGAAGTACTTACATCTGCAAGTTAACATTTCCTCTAGACAAAATTAATGCAGATTATCAATAGAGGATTAATTAAGGTTATGTGTGTTTTGAAATGTAATCCAAATATTCAATTACTTTCAAGCAAGAAACAAATTCAAACTCCTCCCACTAAATAATATTTTCCTTTAAGCTCTAAAATTATTTCTTGTATTGTTGCTATGTTAGATTTTAAGATTTAATACTGTTATTTTTCTATCGTATCGCTTAAAATGGTATAAATTTACTTACAACACTTTTGTTAATAATATTTTATTATATATATATGAAGCCCAGTGGTCGAGTGGTAGCGTATCGCTCTTCCACGTCACAGGTTCTGGACTCAAACCCCTGGTTGGGCAAGGTCGACTCAGGCTTTCATCCCTTCAGTGGGTTGATAAAATGAGTACCAAGCTTGCTTGGGAATTGAATACTGGGGGTTTTCGAGTCAGACTGACCACTTGACTGGAACATATATATACATATGAGCCCCAGGGCCTAAAATCACTTAAACTGATATGGGCACTGTAGGCCTTGGCCTTTCCTGGGCTGTTGGGACACTGTAGTTTAGTTTACACAGACACACACACACATATAATATATATAAGCGAAAAAAATTAAAGCTGGCTTTTTCATCTTCCTAGTTACAATGTGACCATTTAAAGTAAAAAGATCCCCCCTCCCTCTAATATACATGGTTAAATTTGCTGTACCGCAAGTTCTGAGACGAAGTTCACAGAATACAAATTATATAACATCTGCGATTTATGTGTGAATGAATGTTAATTAATCTATTCTTGGTAGATAAACTACCAAGTCAATTAAACTTAATTTCAGTTTCGAAGTTGGAAAGAAAAAAAAAGATCTCCAACAAAACTACAAACCAGTCGAAAACTTTAGGTGAATTCTCAAGTCCTTAAAAACATTTCATCTCATTATATGTTACAGTTTATATCTCATAAACAGCCGATTCCGAAATGAAGATTTTAGTGCCTCATCTAATATTAGACCAGAGGTGATAAAGCGAATAGGTTTATGAGACTCGGAACGATTTACTGTCCGCTCAATACAATTACTTTGGCTTTATCATGATTTCCCAGCATGTTCCGGCAACGAATAACGGGGGCTTCTGTGGATCAGCTCGTTCCGCTTATTCCCACCACGATTCCCATCATGGCAGTGATGGGCACAACTCTCCCCCGCTCATTGATTCTGACGCACAGAAATGTTAACTTAATTTATTTACAACCATTGCCCATGGAAGAAGTGGGTAAAAAAAAGCAATTTGCTCTTCTATTCACCCCTGAGTCGCGTGGCTTCCATGTGTTCGAAAAAAATTTTCGACGGGGTTAACAGCTCCTATTACCTATACGCTTCTCGGCTTCAGTTGATCAAATTGAGTACCAACCAGGAGCGGGAGGATTATGTTCCTTCTGAGCTATCATGTTTATATCAACCGATAATGGACATCGTTGATGGCAAAGTTATCTGTTAGGAGTTTGTTGATGTCAGATTTCCACTAATATTAAGCAATTTTGCTTCAAAGTGTACGTCCAATGGTCAAGTGAACAAAATGTTTGTTTTTAACTCGTTAGAAGTTAAGTACGTATCTATAAAAGAGTTGTACAAAAGTTTGATAGAATTAAATTTTAGAGAATAATTTGCCAGATCATGAAATATTGAACGAAGAAAAAAAAAATACTTGAACAGATACCTATATAGCTGGCTTAGAAAGCCAAACCAGTTACTTTCTTAAGAAATTCAGTCAGTTTCCTTTTCTACATTTTGGTTCTAATCACAGTGTTTTAAGGCCTAATTTCATTACTAGCGAATATATTTGCATTTATATAACTTCGAAGGCAAAATGTGTGAAATTCGTCAAGAAATTTAACACACTTTTCATTCCTTTACATATTCCAACATTCAGAGAATTAATTAATAACGACTTAAAAAGAGATCAAATAATAACTAGAGATTTGTAAAATATCTGAAAAACCAATTCAAGAAAAATATTCTCATTACTTCTTCTTAAAATTCGTTTTCCAAATTTCCGCGTTCTTTTTATACGATTCTTTTTTTACCTTTTTCTTCTTTGATTCTCAAATACACTATCCAATTCTAGAACGTATTTCTGTAAGAGCTCGAAGATTATTTATATTGCGAGCAAATATCTTTAAAAACTGCAATAACTAAAAATTGAAAATTTTTCGTTGTATATATGCAGAAACTTTACTGAAATTTAAAAAGACATTTACTAATTTTAGTACCGTATATTTACGAATTACAGAAAAATTATTCTCACTGGTTGGAATCGGTTCCAACATTTTCTACTTCTACTTCTCGGTATTCTTACGAGAAAATTAATATTGATTACTATTAAATTTCTATTGCACATTTTTTGAGTAATATTCTGATGGTTATTTTTTTCTCAATGTATTTTAAAATAAATAGATGAATTTCAGAAATGAATTATGATAGCAACACAGACAGCAGAAAATATGTCAGGGAAGATTAAGAAAAGTAAATAAGATCACAGTAAATTACACTTTTTGCCAACTTTTCGTGTTAAAAAAAGTTAAAGTGACTGCCTACATGCAAAATGTCATTATTTTTTACTTCCTTGAAAGAATTTTTTTTTAAAATCTTTTAGTTTGATCATTTTTTATTACCCAAACAAATTTTTCTTTTTAATCTATGTTAAATAGAAATAAAGATTTTGACATTTTAAAAAACATTGTCTGTTCCTTTTTACAAAAACGAAAATATTTTAGATGAATTTTTCTCAAAATTATGTTTTTGAAAGAAATTAATTTTTATTATTTACTGGATATTAGAGTGAAAAATCAAGATAATTTTTTGAAATTTTCAGTGAA
Source organism: Trichonephila inaurata madagascariensis (assembly GCA_019973955.1). Taxonomy (NCBI): domain Eukaryota; kingdom Metazoa; phylum Arthropoda; class Arachnida; order Araneae; family Nephilidae; genus Trichonephila; species Trichonephila inaurata. Next base: position 736,210 of record BMAV01005644.1, on the reverse strand, counting down.
TGTTTTGTATGCTATTTTTGATATAATGACCCAAAAGTTTTTATGTAGGCGTAATATCCACTTATTTATAATTGTTTTTATTTATGAAAAGTGGAAAAATTAAGAAAATCTAGAATATATTGCCTGTGTCTTTTGCATTTTAACAATCATCTTAGCTTTAGTTGATATCAAAGAACATTATCATACGTAAGTTGTGCATGAAGGAAATTATGTTTTATAAGATTAAGCCATTTTAGTAAAAATTTACTTAAAATTAGCCATTTTATCAAAAAATGTACTATTTATGTTTAACTTTTTAAACTTTTGTATATTTTTTCCTGCCATTCCTTCCTAATAACATAAAAATTTCAAAAGTGTAACATTTAAAAAAAAAAAAATTGGTGGCAAATGTAGGTAATTATCTTGAGCGCTTGAGAAAAATGGATGACCAGATTAATCGAATTTATTGAGATTTAATAAAAAATGCTAAATCTATACGCATTTTGTTGAAAAAATTTCCAAGTCTTTTATATTAAGACTTAGAAATTTCGTATGAATAAATCTTATGTTTATACAAGATACGCATAAGAAAAGGGTGTATTAACAAGTATTCCTGCATTGCATTTAAGCTTTTTTTATTTAAAACATTATAATGTTGTTAAATTGCTTTTCCTTCTCTTTATGTAGCTGTTGTTTACTAGAGTAAATGACTTTTTTTTCTCTTTACAGATTTAAGTTTTCTAAATCCCCCTCCCTTCTTTCCATCTTATCTGTAACTTTATCTGTTGGATATATTTTATTCACAAAGTAAAAAAAATGCAGTTGGTAATAAACTTTATATTGCAATACGTACATGATCATATGAAAAATTAATCAGTAAAACGAGTTAAATGATATTTGTCCGCAATTACGCGATTTAGGGATAACGTTCAATTGCGTATTTCAAATGCATATTAAATTAAAATCAGATGTCTAAAAAGGGGCTTAAATTTGATTCTAATAATTTTAACGTGACTTAAAATTCTAGCAGTTATTCGAAATCTGTAACACGAAATTCGACGGAAAAAATGCACTTAACTCAATATTACTTTTTTCAGAATTTTTGTTTCTTTAATTGTTGTCTAAAAGCTCAGCCAAATAAAACTTCATTACTTAACACAAAAATTTCCAGCTTGCATGAAAAATAATTAAACACCTTTACACAACTGGAAAAAAATTATAAAAGATGGACACTTATTTCATTATATTAAATATTGTTTAAAAAATAGTACCTCCTGTCACACAAAAAACACAGCCAGTCACTCATCCAATAGCGTGATTTTAGGTAGTTCCGATCACTTTGCTATTGTCCAGTAGTCAAAAATTTTCAGTTTTGAAAATTAGTAATCGAAATTTAAAAATAAAAGGAGAAAAGGATTACAAAATTTAAAAGGTAAACTATAAAAGCCTAAGACTACTTTTACTTACTAAGACTGTTTTTAATTCCCGAGAAATGGTTCGGTTGAAAGAGTTTTAATTTTATCTCAGTCGCGGACGTAAATTACAATTTTTTTCAGCAGTATGAGGATTACTACTTTAACTTTAGTTTAAAGCAGGGATGGACAAACTATGGCTCGCTTATAGATTATATCTGCCTTGGCGGAAATCTAAAATCAACAGTACAGAAAATTTCAATTTCTATGTGTTTTAAAAAAATTCATTTAAATATGCAAACATAGTTGTAAGAGTTTATAAAGAAATGGATTTAAAGGTAGCAAGGGGTAAAAATGGATCCCGCCCTTATAAATACTCAGAAAATTATTAAGCTTTTATATAAAGTTAAAAAAATATTTATGCATTACTTTCTAGCATATCTTTAATCTCAAAATAGTTTAAAAAATTAAACACAAGATATACACAGTTTTATTTATTACATTATAAAAATATTTTAAAATGTGCTGTATTTTTTTATTCTATATTTCGTTATATACCGTAAAATCCGGCGTATAACGTGCCCCTATACTTTCAAAACGCATTTTGTAATTTTTAGGTATATTCGCCGTATAACGCGCACCCCCTTTTTTGAGATGAAGTCTGAAATGCACGTATTCAGTGCTCTTATGTTTCGAAGTCATTTTGTTCGAGGTATTAGACTGGGCTTTCGTAAAAAAAATTAGTAAATTTTTAGAATTACAAATCGTTTTTATAAGATACGTCATTTCTTTAAAATAAACACACACACACACAGTACTTCGATACGCAGAAGTATAATCCCGGTTTTTTTTTTAATTTTTAAAGCTATTATTTTTATGCCCGGCATATAACGCACACCCGTAAATTTCGATCTTATTTTTTGTGTCAGGAGTGCGCGTTATACACCGGATTTTACGGTAATAATTTTTACTGGTCCACCAAAAGTTTTTTTGATGGAGATACTCTTAAAAAAGTTTGCCCATCACTGGTTCATGCAGTCCCCTCGATATAATAGTATAGCTCTGTTTGCAGCAGCATTATCCTAAAGCCAGGGGGTGATAAAAAAATTTGCTCATCACTTGTTCATGCGATTGTGGTATCATCCGCTTCCACTATGTGGCCCGTGAGCCAAAATAAATTGCCAACCCCTGCCTCATGTAGTAGGCTGAGTGAGTGAGTGAAATGTAGCGTCGCACTGTTCAGCTACACGAAGGCTTTTGGTGAAGGACCTTTTCATTTTGAACCATGATCAAGTGACGAGAACGACACCTGAGCTGGCATCCCCCTCTCCTAACTACCACACCACTCCAATCAGTCAGTAGGCTAACGTCTAATTTTATTAGACGATGCTTTACCCAAAAAAAATTTCTTTTATATTGATATTAATAACGTTCATTGTAATTTTGTTATTAAGACTGTCTTTGCTTATGTTAAGTAATCAAACTCTGAACATTTGTTAAGATAGGAAAGGAAAATTACTTCAATATTTTATAGACTTTGTACCAGTGATCAAAGTACACCAAATTTTTAGGCATTTCAAATTTTAGTAAAATATTCTCCAGATTTCGTCTTACGCATTAATACCAAACCGAACCGAAGACTACACAGAACCTTTTTCCAAAACAAATTTTTTGGAGACAGTAGTAGTAAAAGTAACTTTCGACTTTTTTCAGACTATACTATTAAATAAATTCTGAAAAAAATAGTCGGTTTGGCAAGCCATTTAAAAAAATTATTTAATAATTTTTTTTTTTTGAAGTTTTTTAAAAACTTTTTAAAAAATACTCGATTTTTAGTACTTTTCAGTTATTTTAAGTGATTTATATTTCTTGGATTATTGGAAAGAGACGTTAAAAATAAATTAAAACTTTAATTTTTTATTGAATTTTAATTATTTTTGTACCTAAGTACGAAAAAAGATAAAAAATTTAAAAATATTAGCTTGGAATTTTTTTTAAAAAAAAATAACTATAACCCTCAAACTTAAATTGATACTAACTATTGTTGTACTTGTATATGAAAATATCCACAATTTCAAGGCTCAAAAATCTTTAAGGAATAAAAAAACACTTGCACACCTACAGAAAATAGTTTTAATGTTTGTGGAGACATGGGTTTTCACAAACTGATATAACACTCAGAAAACTTCAATATCTTTAAAAATTTTGCTAATTGTTACTATTCAGCCATTACCATGCTTTGAATTTGCATTTGGGTCCCGAATATGGCAAAAACTTGTTTATTGCATTCAGATTTAGCGCCGGCTCTGCATTTTTAAGTGCAATTTTTAGGTAAGTTACCTCTATCTTGTAATGGATTTAGGTATTCCTATCCATTATTTTCAATAGGTTTTTGCTCAGTATTATTAACATAAAGGGGAAAGATTGGCTGGCCACAAAACATGTTCAACCCCACTTTTATAGAAATTATTTTATATATAAGCTGTCCTAAGTCAGCAATGTTTATAATACTGCAGCATCCATTTTTTAAATTTCGATTGCTCATGTGCCCTTCATTGTGTGGTTTTCTTACTGTCTCTGTGTTTTTCGATTTTGATATGGATGAATGTTCATCTCTCGTTTGTAGAGAATTAGACTATATATATGCAAGTGTGTTATTTTTTTTTAAAAAAAAAATAAGTTCAATGTAGCTTTAACAAGCTAACTTGAAATGTTGCATATTTTTGTAGAATATACTTCTAGATTTTATAGGCACATCCAGAAGTAAGGAAAATATATGTGTATTATGATTATACAGCTTATATTTTTACATTCAAACTTTTTTTTAATAGTTTGCGTCCTTGTTCTTTAATATTTGACGAAGGTAACTTTGATAAATACGTGTTATATATATATTTTTAAAAATAATTACTCTATTTTATATTAATTGTTGCTTTTAATCCCCAATCGTATTAAATAATAAACTTAAGAATATCGTATCCGTATGTGCAACGAATATAATTTTTTAAACTGAAATGATGGAACTCTGAATTTTCTCATGTATACACATGGAAGAAGGCAAATTAATCATTTTTCATCACGTAAACAGCTGTTATGTATGTTTTTTTTTTTTTAACCATAAATAACTGTTGAACTCAAATATATCTAAGAATTTTAATGATTCTTGAATATTAATGTCAAATGCCACAAGAACATTTGTAACTAATGAAGTTACAAGAAGAAAATCTACTTTCTGATATAATTTCTTCAAATAAAAATATTTACTATCTATCAAAGGGATTAATTTTGGTGTAAACCATTTTTTTTAACATTACTGATTTAGTAAAACTTTTATTTTGTTTTCTACAAAAAAAAAAAAATTACTTTAAATTATAAATTATCATCCAGAATTCAAATTTACCATAAATTTATAATTTTTTTAACCCTCAATAGAATTTATTTTATATAAAATTAGATTTCACATAACTTTTACCCGACTTTCAAATTTTTGAAATCTTTTCATAAAATGCTTCATTTTATGTTTTCATTTCTGGTAAGAAATATTTTATTCCGTATAATTGAGAATTACTTCTTAAATAAATACAATTCAAAAGAGAGCGACAGAAAAAAAAGATCCTAAAAATGCCTGCTTAACAGAATCAAAGCACAAAAAGGCAGAGAGAGAAAGGTTCAAATTAATATTTATTACTCTCTTCATTTTAATAATAAAGAGTAAGTCAAGAACTCCGATTTTTCGGTTTCGAGCACGCCTTGTATAGAAATTTCAATAAAAGTACATGAATAAAGAAAATTAAGTGCAAACGTTCTCACTGCAAAGAATATTCTCATGTTAAAAACATGTTGACTCATTAAAAACTAGCTGTATTATAACCTTTTTTTCTCGTCTTTTTTTTTTTTTTTTATTCTTCTGAAGGTAAGAAGATCAACAGAGTGCACTAGGGACCAACCCGTTTGGAAGATTTGCCAAGTAAGTTTCCCAAAGAAATCTCCAACTGTACGCATAAATATCAATTAAGGAAAACCTGAATCAAGCATTTGGAAGTCGATTCTGTTAGAATAATGAAACATTTTTGAGAGACAAGCGAGTTTAATTCTTCGTGTTGCCTCTCTGCAAATCCGGTTTTGCATCTCATTTACAGGCAAGGCAAGTAAATTAGTCTGGCAAAGCGCACCAAAGCGCAATTCGCTGTAGTCCTATCAGCGAGCTTAGGGATCCTGAATGGCAATTATCATAGACGCGTACCTTAAAGAAAGCAATGCTGTCATCTGGGTGGCAGGGTGTAGATCCCTGAAGTAAGAGCAGCCTTGCATTTTCAGAACTTGATTTACTCCCTCACTCAATGCGAATACTTAAAACATTTTGCTTCGGGGAGGAAAACGGAGTTTTGTTACAATTTTTGTTTCTTCTATCACTCCTTTTCTCGTTTCGTACTTTACTTTAAATAATTATTCGAAGGAGAGGATTACTTCGGAGTTTTTATTTTTGTGCCGAATGTTCATGTATAAATCCCGAGATAAAAGTCCTTCATTCATTCAAACAAACATTTCGGATGGGCGGGGAAGATTAACTGACTTCGGTGTCTAGAGAATGGCTTAAAAAATTCTTCAGCAATTTCAGTTGACATTAACTCGATTTGTTTGGTTTTCGTAGAATGCGGAGGCGTTGGAAAATGAGGTATAACGAGTGATTAACCTTTTATAACTTTAAAAAGGAGCTTGCGTCTTGTGTGTATGTAGAGCTAACTTTCAAGTAAAAAACATGTTCTATTTTGTTTTAAATTAGAAGCTCCCGAGGAAAGTAATCTGTGGAGAATCAAAAATATTTTAAATCAGAATGTTTGTTATAAATTTGTATATATGCGCAAAAAAATTTAAGAAACTTATTTAAACTACGAATATTTTATTCGAGTACTGTAGTTGTTAATAATATTAACTTTTAAAAGTAATTATGCTTTTAAAATGCTCATTATTTAAAAAAAGAGTGAATTGCTTTTAAAATTGCATCTATGAAAGCTGCTTGATCTGCTATGATTTGTTTAACATCGCACTCTAAGGTGAAGTGAGGGCTATAGGTAACAGACTTCGTTATTTTGAACCCAGATACACAGTAACGAGGATGGCACCTGTGCCGGTATTCAATTCTCAAAACTCCCACATCATACAATGGGGTGTTTGAGCTCCGACAGATTTTACTCGGTGGAACTTCAGTATCAACAGGACTAGATCCAACAAAGCTGGTCACGAGTTCAAGACCATAACATTTCGAGTACCACGACCACCAAGGGGAAAGCTGTATAATTGACTCCAAAAGTATTTGAATTTAGTTTCTTTTCTTTAGCAAAAATTGCCTTGAAATGTTTAGAGTGAGTGAGTGAAAAAACATATACTGATAATTAGTAAGAAAAAGTTTACAATAAGAATTTAATGTGTAAGACTTTAAGAAAAAAATTGCACATTTAAGAATTTATTACTTAAACACACAGATTACAGAGAATTAAAATGCATGCATACATCTAAAAGAAAACTGTACAACTAAAAATGTAAATATATTCACGAGTCACAAAATGTAATTATACTCTTGATAAAGTCACACCCAATTGCATTTTCATATGATTCCAAAATGTATGAATGTATGCGGTGTATTAGTAGATTGTTTTATAATTTCTGAAATGGAATATTTTAATAAATGAGAAAAAAATTAGTTGGGTTTTTGATATATTTCTTTCATCATATACCACTACCATTTTATCAAATATTTCGTGACAATATCACATAAAATATTAATATCCTAGATTTCTATTAGGCATCATGTTACTATCATATCTAATGACTCATCGTGATAAATTTATAAATACAATTAAGATAAAGGTATTGAAATTTTCGACGTTATACAATTCCATATTAGTAATTTTTATTGGTCATTTAAAAGTCTTAGTCATTTCATGTTTTTTCTGTACACCCATGAAAGAGTGAAAAAGTTTTACTATTTTAATTTCTTATATAATGTAATTAATGTTTAAATCAAAATATACTTAGTGGTGTAATATTCCATAAAATAATGTGCAAAGTAAATTTATTTCAATACTTAAAAAAAAAATGAAATTCAATAATCAAATAAAACAGATTTAATAAAAGTATTTTGTGTATGTTTTGCTTAGTATTTAAATTTAATAAACAATCTCAATTTAAGTTAAATTTATTTAATCAAGGTAGCACTGGAGTAAAGATAAAATAAAATTTATCGAAAAACAAAAATCAAAATTGTGCCCAAAATCTCTTATTTGTATAAATTTTCAAATCAAAAATAAATGCATCACCCCCATTCATCAAATATTGTACAATAATAATTAATATTAACTGAATTCTTCGTGGTATATCACGCGATGACCCAATCATCATTGTTCAGCACAAAATGTTTAATATTTCTTAATCATTTAAAATGATTTGAAGAGGTTGACTCCAGAATATCATTCTGGGTACAATAATAAAAATTCGATCACCAATTTCAAGAAAGCCCAAATAACTCAACGTCTCCCCATTGATAGTTAGTGTTAGGTGCCACTTAATAAGGTCCTAGAGCCCTAACTGATTGGCAAAGACTCGTCTTTGGGCTGGAGCAAATCATTGTGACAATGGGCAAGTCGGGGCTTAAGTTAAATGCTGTAGAAGCAGCGAGGAGCGAGACAAGTGAAAAGCATCCGTCCCCAATGGGACAGCAATGAGCAGCCAATCTTCAGTAAACGCGGATCCATCCTCCAGCAAGTGTGAGGGGGAGATGAACACATGCGCCTGAGAAATATACTGCTGATGAAAACTGACAGAGTCGATCCCGACCGTTGATAGCACGGCTTCATCATTGCTTGTTTCCTTGGACGATTTGGCCCCAAATCCCTCATCTAACCTACTGCCTAAATCCCTCAGTGTTTCAGGCAGTAAGCTAACCGATCTTCTACTAACGCCAAATACAAAACGGGGGCCGCTACATTTCAAAATGCAGCCCACTTTGGCTCCCATTGTCCATCTTGGCGATTAAAAAGTTGCACACATCCAGCACACACACACACACAAAAAACATCGTCTAGCTGGTTTCGGGGAAATTGTAAACTTATTTGATCTGTGTTTAAATGAAATTTAATGGGGTACAATGACCACACAAAAAATACAGTTACTTTCTTATATATTAATTACATTTTTAAATGTTTTCCCTTAAGAGAAAATTTATTTAAATATATCTTATTATTATTATTTATTTTACAATAAATTTATAAAGAGTAAAAGTTTTTCTTAAATTTACATGTCATGTCATCCACATACATTCAGGGGCGTAGCTACCGCCGTATCAATGATACGGGGCCCCGAAGCTGTAAGGATCCCAACATGTGTAATTACAGTCTCATTAACAGGGCTCTCATATCTGAAAAGGGACCCCGAAGGAATTTTGATACAAGGCCCACTCAGAACTAGCTACGCCAGAGCATGCATTACAAATCATGAGTGATTAAATGCTATTAATTCATTCATAAAATTTAATTTTACATTTTTTTTAACAATAAACCTTTATCAGAAATTATTTGTAGGAATTTAAAAAAATTACATTCCAATTTAAATTATAACAATATTTTTATGACAAAGATTTGGCGTATTTTTATGAAATATCTCGTATTATTCAATTGCATTCAATGACAGGGTCTTATCTTGAATTACAATTCGAAGCTCTCAGAATTATGATATTGTTCTATTGTACTTCACTTAAACCTTATTTGAAAATATTCAAAAGTAGAGAGTTATATATGAAGAGAATCCAGTTTACTTGGAGCCTGATGACACACGAATAATACGACTGAATGAAATTTTTTCAAGTAATTTTTTTTATCAGAAATAATAGATTTTATAATTTATTTAAAATTAATTCGATTAATGAATTCGACTCTATTGTCGAGTGCCTTTGTGATTTTACAACCTTTTTTCATTTAGTCTATTTTTACGTCCGTTCGCTAATGGTAACATATGTTCATACTGTAAGTGAATCTTTTTGCGATGGATTGACGGAATGGAGTCGACATGGATTGAAGGAAACACATTTTCGTATGGAAGCTATACCTCAGTATAGTTGGAATAACCTCTTTTTATACACCAACCAGATACTCTGGTTTGTTGTGCTGGCAATGGCTAACCAGCCATTGACGGCCAAAAGTTAATATTTGTATGTTTTATTGTAAGGTATGTGCATACTCAATTGTATTCGATTCGGATAACTTTTTCTTGGTACGCCACTTTTTATATTACACACACATAGGGTTTCTTTCCCGGGTTCCCGGAAAATCAAAAGATTTCTGGACATTTTCTATTCCCGGGAATCACGCACGGCTTGAATAGTTTGTTGGCAATGTTTGAAAGATTTTTAAAAATAAAAGCAATTTTAAAAGCATTAATTGACATTAAAGAAGCCCAAATAATGGCCAATGCAGAGTTTGAAACTGTGACTACAATTGTAGCAGACTTAAAACCAGTAAAAATGGACTTAGAAAAATTATGTAGTCGAAATGCAACTTTGCTAACTGCAGAAGATATATTTTAATTCGTTATTGGAGAACTGAACAAACAAAATTCTCAGAATTTGCGAAAAATATGAAATATTCTCTAATCCAAAGAATTAATGAGAGATGCAACGTTAATTTAATAGGATTAATAATGCGATAAAGAATAGGGATAATACTTTAATAGGATAATTAATGCAATATGTGAATTTTGGGAGAAAATACGAAGCAGCTGCAATTACTAATTATGCTTGGTAAAAATTATTTGGTTAGACAAGCCCAAATTATAGGGATAAGGCTTTTCTGCAAAGAAGAGGAATCAATGTCGAACTTTTCGCACTCAGAAGAAAGCATAGAGATTTGGAAAGAAAAACCTTTGACGTTGAACGAAAAATTAGAGAAAGCAATTTACTCTAAAACAAATGGTTTATATTGTTCAAACAAAAAAGTACTAGTTTTAACAAAAGCATGAAACAAGAGATGCAGTTGTTTGACTGGACTGAAATTCCATCTCCAAACTTTATAAAACTCTATGTGAGACTTAAAAAACAATTCCTCCAATGTCAGCTGAAGTCGAAAGAGCATTTTCTGCTGCCGGATTGTTCGTCACAAAGGTTAGAACTAGGCTGAGTGATAAAAGTATAAATTGCTTATGCTGTCTGAAATCCTATTTTAAAAATGAATAATCAATGTATTAATATATTTTTTGTATTTTTAGCTCATCATATAAATAAGTATTAATTTTGGAATTTATATGTATCCTTCATTTATATAATTATTATGGATTTTATTTAAAACTAACTTGTTTTTAATTTTTTTTTTTGAAATTTTGATATATTTCCGGGAACGACAATTACATTCCTGGGAATGGAAAAACCTGAGAAATCAGAAACCATAATTACACAATATATATAACGGATAACGGTTTTTTTTCTTTTAAATAGGGTGCAAAATAAAAGGAATGAAATTGGCATATATTCAAGTTAGAAGTCTATTACAAACAATGGAAACAACTGAAGAACGCAAGTAAAAAATTATAGGTTTATTTCTGAAGCAGACAGATCATTTTATGAAGGGCATGGTGATTGAACTAAGTGCAGGTTAGTCCAAACATCAAATCTCAGCTGTCACACACCTAGACGCATCCGTGGAACACTGGCTGTGTGAAAGATGCTTGGAACAACATACGTCTGCACGCATAAACCAATGCATCCAGCGAAAAAAAGCAATGGTGGCCTAGAAAATTACTCCAATTGTCATTTTGCAACAAGTGCAGGCCACCTGAGGGCTCCCATATCGACCATAATTTTTACCCATCGATTGGTTGTTAGTGGCTTACACTCATGACGTCTATTCAGAAAACATTGATTCCACAACACAGACGACTTCATTTGCAATGTTATCATATTAGATTGACGTAGACAAATGTGGCTCTGACGAGGTGATAGGTCCAGTTCATCCACATCATTGGTTCACCCATTAGTCATTCATCAGGACGGCATCCGTACTCTTATTGACTATGTACCTAAATGTGTGTGTTACCTTGTTTATCACTATCCACAGTGGTCCTACAACTTACTCAGCTGACGTTATTCTTGCTCTATATTACAAATTTCATTTCAAAATAAATAATTTATTGTTCGTTGCTATCACTATTTTTGCCGAGTATCTTCATTTTTTGGCTCCTTGATGTTACATTTTCCATGTCACATGATATACACACACACACAATATACACAATATATATATATATATATATCCTTATCAAGACTCGTATTTATCTTAATATATAATAAATATTTTAAGTTTAAATGGCATAGCTCTGGTTGAACTCTTTAACTTTTGAAATGTTTATCACTGATATGTTGGGGCAGTCGCAATAGAAGAGAAAAAATTTTCAGTTGCACGTCTTATTATACAAAGAAAAAAAAAAGAACGACTAGCAAACAAAACACACATGGAAAGCTTACAGCAGACAAAGGCGTTTTTTTATTCATTCCGAAGGGTCTCAGTTTATGTATTTTTTTATTACCGGATGTTTTAGATGATCTTTACTCGTAAGATTTCTAGATTTTAGCTCGCTTATGTGTCAGATTAAGTGGTTGATGCAATATTGCATCATCTCACTACGAAATGCGATGACGCTATGCCTTTTTAGGTGCTGAAATTTCAATCGAATAATAGTATATTCCGTAAGTTGGGTAGATGAAAAGATTTAAGTATCACTACGTGATGTCTTGGAGGGCTCAAGACCATCATGAATTAAGAAAATCCCTCTTAAGAAAATGGATATTGGATTGGGAAGAGGAGCAGTTGGGAGACTGATTGCATACCAATCCCAAACGAAATTAGCAAGACGGCTCACTCTATCCATAAATGTGCTTTCAAGATCCAGGAGACCGGAATAATGTCCAGAAGTCTAGTTACAAGACGCCCAAGAGCCACCACATGCTAGTACTGTAACGTGATTTTAACTACAAGGTGTAAGAGGAAGATGACAGCTATTCCATTTGCAAAGGATCTCTATAGTACTTATGGTACCTTAGTTTCGAAGTACACTATTTACCGAAGCTTTAATGAAATAGGGCTTTATGCCAAAAGATCAATGATCTGCATCCCACTCACTCCAGATGAGATGAGAACCACCTGATATGGTGCAAACAACGTCATCCTTGGACACAGAAGCAGTGGGCTTGTGATCTCTCTTCACCTTTCACTAGACTATATTCAGTCGGAACACTGATTTTCAACGTGTTCAAATATAGAAAGAACCAGAGACCCGGCCCCAACAGCATGGGAGTGGACCATTATTGAAGCTGTGGTGTTATGGTCTAGGTCGGCTTGATGTTGAACGGATGCATAGGGGGCACGTTTTTCAGGAAGCGATCTCCAATCTCTGTATAGGAATAGAACCTTGCGTGAAGTTTTTCAGAGCGTCAGTTGATACCCAGTTCTTTTTTTATGGGACCATAACGCTCGTCCTCACAGGGCTCGGCTGATCGACGAATACCTCGAGAGTGAGGATATTCAGAGAACAAAGTGGCTAGCCAAATCTCTAGGCATGAATCCCATGTAGCATCTCTGAGATACTTTTGAAAGGGCAATTATTGCTCTCTAGCCCTCTACCAAAACACTCCTGGAGTTAAAAAGGGCCTTAGTGTGGGAGATTTATTCTCCCCCAATACCTCATAAACAGCATGAACGCTCGTTATAAGATCAGCATTGTTGCCAAAGGTGATTATATACCATCTTAAATCCTCGCAAGCGTCCATTGGCGGCATCATTTTTGAACTATTTTCTTTGTTGTGTTGTGGCTAATACCTCCTGTCTGACGGCCTCGCTATTGTCTTTTCATGAGCTATATCCTTGTCTTTTTATTAACCGCTTTTTAGTAATACTTCATATATAAAAATATTTCCATATCAAATTTCACTTGAATTGGTTCAACAGTTTTTGAAAAATATCTGAAAATGTTAATAATTTAACACTCTTGTACATCAATATTTTTCTCTTACTAGTCACATAATGAAATGACAACCAATGTATCAAACGGAAAAAAGACAAATATTATTCAGTGTTGAAGTGAGATCACAACTTAAAGAAAAAGTTCCTTATCAAAAGTTAAGAGGGGCAGACAAATGAGGGAGAAATTTGATAGATTATCGTTCATAATTCACAACAGAATGAAATGTCTCTGCCTAAAAATACATTTTAATTCTAAATTTTTAATACTTCACTGATTCTTATTTATCTTTGTAAAATGTTTTCTGAGGCATATTTGACTCTTAGAAAGTTTCTTTTCTTTATTACTTAAAGCTCTGACTGCTTATTTTTGTTTTACAAAAAGATCTACACACATGCCATATTCATACATCTCCGATAATTTCTAACCACGATCAAATGTTGAGATTAAAACCCGAGCAAACACTCCACTTTCTACAACTTTTTGGACGATTCGCCTCACTTTAAGGACTGTTAAAACAAATTACGTGAAAGAAAACTAATTCATTTCAAGGACCATTTATTGTTGCTATTTCCATTCGCCATCTCTCTGATGAACATTGCTCTAAAATTAATTTATATTATGTTTGTTCTTAATAACGTTATTTTTACCATTTAGTTACAGAAAACAATTTGTTTATTAATTAGAAATTAATAATTTTGATTAGCAACGAGTTCAATCAGTTTAAAATATTAATGATCATCATAGTAATTTAAGGATAATTATTAAAAATATAAAGGAATTCTTTTGAACATGTCAATACCCCTTTATTGTCAATACAACCAACTTGTCCTTGTAGTATTGTTAAAATCAGTCTAGATCAGTGATACTCAACCTATGGCCCGGTGCCCTTTCCTGAGTGGCCCAGTTATGGCCCATTGCACTAAAAAATTCAATTATTTAAGAACAATGCACTAAAAATTTAGCAGGAAATTCTATCAATGAAGCAATCAAATCTATCAAGTTTTGTATCAATTTACTTTTTTTGATAGTAGAATGTGTTGTTATATGTATATTAATCTCCCGTCTGGTCAGACGAAAAGTCAAACCATATCAGTGAAATCTTTGATTTTAACGAAGTCCGATACTAGAAGTAGACTATCGTGGATATCTTCCCAGTCCAATTCAGTTCAAGGCAGTCTAAGGTGTGCTGAGGTGAAGCCTGTTCTAACTGGCATTCAGGGCAAATAAGAAACCTTTTATTGCCTCCAGAAAAAGTGAGACTTTTTAAATGCCCACTGGCACATCGAGACAGACAAAAATGTTGGACTGTCTGTCACAAGGAAGAGATAAAGAGATAGTAGAATATAAACAAGAGGTTTGGTCATGGATGAAAGAAAATTGAAACTACCCCATAACTCAGTAAAAAAAAGCATTAAAGTAAATATTTTGTGTGTGTGTTTGATAGAATGGTTTTATTAAAGTATTAAAATAAAAACCGAAAATTAAAGTTTTTAATTTTTTGACAAATTTGGTTTTGTTACGTGCGGCTTGGGTCTTATATGGCCCCCCCCCCCATAATAATGTTGCGGCCCGCGTGAAATATCTCTCATAAGTATACGGCCTGCGTGAAATACCCGTCATATTTATGTGGCCCAACGGGAAAAAAAAGGTTAAGTACCCCTGGCCTAGATACTTTAAACTTATCTTCTGACACTAAAATGAGCACATTTAAAAATTATTTATTAGCGTCTCATTTCGAAACACTAGTGGCCGCGGTAGCCGAGTGGTATAGGTATCAGACCGTGGCTTACCTTGTCATGAGTTCGAGCCCAGTACCACTAAAGACCCGCCGTGTATGGCAGCGATGCACGTTAAATCTGTCAAGAGCTGAAACGTCCTCCCGTTAGTGTGGTGTGGTAGTTAGGAGAGGGGGGTGCCAGCTCAGGTGTCGTCCACGTCACTTGACCATGGTTCAAAATGACGTGGTCCGTCGCCAAAAGCCCTCGTGTAGCTGAACAGTGCGACGTTAATATTCAATCAATCATTTCGAAACACTAGAGCTGTTGTCGACGGACCTCATAATTTTGAACCACGGCCAAGTGAACTGAGGTACTTCATTCTACAAACTTTTACATCTCGCCAATGGTAAGACTTTATGCCTCGACATATTTAACAGGCATCAGCCCTTCTAATCGGTGGGACCTCGTTGGCACCAGAATTTAAATCCACAACTACACAGAAATAAGCTGGCTATGAGTTCGCACAATGACCTCCCGGATATCACGTTCACAAGACCATTCAAAAACCGTTTTTTTTTCGAGTAAAAAAAGCAAAGAAATATCTTGTTGAATCCGAGTTTAGATTATCTTGTAATAAAGAGTAATACTTTTGCCAAATAGCTTGCAAATCTAAACACAAGGAAAATGCTAGGAAAAATAGATTTGTCTCAGTTGATTTATCTTATTATATACACAATATTTTTCATGTTCATAATTATGTACGCAATTTTCGTTAATGGAATAGACATGAACCCTTTAACTGCAGATTAAAAGTTACATGATTCGTTCCCCAGTGCCACCCTTTTACTCTTAGGAAAAGAAAGGTATAAATAAGCAAATTTTTCTCTAAAATAAGTAAATCCTTCGCAAACACTGTTAGAGGGTCATTTTATTACAATCCAAAGCCTTCGGTATAGTTTACTGATAGCAACCCAAGGAAACTGATCGTATTTCAAAAAGATGTATATATTCGCCCAGGGCATTTAACGCACCGGTTGAGCGAGACGTATATATACGCCGGCGACAGTTAAGAGGTTTTCCTTCGTCAAATGGAATAGAGATTAACCAATTAATTATCTGTGTATCTACTTAGCTAATCCTAAAATATTAGACGTGAGGAGTAAAAGTTGACTTATTGGCAAGAAAAACATGCAAATTATTTCTAACATGATTGGGAAAACAATATTAACACTCTCCATTTTTTCTCAATCTTCTAAGATAAATGTTACAAAAAATAGGCATAGTAACAGATGTTTAAGCCATATATGGCTTCTACTAATTCAAAAATGATATCGATAAATTTAAATTTTGGGTTTACGTTTAAGTGATACATTTAAGTCTTATTGTTTTTAATTCAATATTTATGCACACACACAATCATACCTCCTTTTCATTAAAAAATTAGAAATCACAACTAATTTAAATGTTTATCCCAAAACCTAACTTTATTTTAATTTCCAATCCATTTTTATTGAAACATTATGCAAGAGAATATTTTAAAAAGGTTTAAAAAGAAAAAAAACGTTGTGTAATTGCCATAATATCACGGAATTATTTACCTGAGTATGAAAATGTCGCATAAGTTCGTGTGTAATTATGGATTCAATAATAATAGCATTTCTTTAATATACCCACTAATTGAATTATGTTATCTTATAAAGTTAAGATAAAAATCTGCGGTAAGTATTTATTAGTGAAATATAAATTTTATCATACATAATGTTCTTAAAATACTTCAACATATATCCCCAGATTCATAATACTTAAGAAATACGAATTCAGATACATAAAAAAGAAATGCACAAACTGTTTGTTATCTTTACATTTTTTATTCAGCATGATTGAGTGTTTATTAAAATATTGCACTCTGAAGCAATACGAAAACTATTGGAGATTGGCCTTATAATTCTGAACCCTGGTCAAGTGACGAGGACGACACCTGAGTGAGCAACCCACTTTCCAACTTCCACACCGTGCCATTGTAAGGACTTTGAGCCACGGCAGATTTAATGTGCATCAGCCCTTCTACAGGGTGAGTCTTCAGTGGCATCAGGGCTCGAACACACGCATGACTATGATCCTACGGCTACACTATTTCTCCAGTTCAAAATGAGTTTAGAATGGTACACATTTTTTCTTTTTTTTTTGGAAATTATCAGCTTTATGATTTTTGCCCCGCACTTACGCATTAACATATACCACATTGACAGTGGCGTAACGTACACCCCCGCGATGGCCAGGACTCTAGGGGGCCCAAAGCGGGACTGACGCCCTGTTGTAATCCTTTGTAAGATCCGGCTTAGGGCCCAAAACCTGACTTTGCAGGGGCCCCGAATATTCTCCAATACGCCACTGACTATTGGTGACTTTTGGCGAATGAGTGACTATTAACGTCGCACTGTTCAGATACTCTTTGGCTTTTGGCGACGGCCAGCGTAATTTTGAACCATGGTCAAATAACGAGAACGACATCTGAGCTGGCACCACCCTCCTCCTAACTACCACACCTCACCAACGGGAAGACGTTTGAGCTCTCGCGACAGATTTCACGTGCATCGCTCCCCTACACGGTAGGTTTTCAGTGGTACTAGCCTCGAACTCATGACACACCAGCTACGAGTCTCGTTACCTTGACCACTAGGCTACCATGGCCTCGTGACTTTTGGCGAATTATGATTTGAAAAATATAACCACGCGGCTGATTATGGGTTGAAAATGAAATAGGTTGTAGTAATAACTTCAGTGATAAACCTCTGGCCCGCAATTAATACGTTAGTGCCATTATTTCTTACTAGTTGAATAATTTGAAATCCTTAAAAATGAGTTTTGTTATGTATTAGAGATTCACATTGTTGTGGTTTCCTGATTTCGCTTTTTCAATTTAATATGTTGTTGATATAATTATAATAAACTATTTTGATGTACAATGAATTGAGTAAGAAAAATAAATTTGTTAATATAACACTACAATTAAAATAATCCATGCGAAATATAAAATGTATTCATAAATACTTCACATAAAAAGCATATTAAGCTGTGTATCTTCACTGAATGAATATTCAAAAAAAAAGTAGAACTCCTGACTAATATAGATAAAACTAATCATATTTGATCAACAAGAAATACAAGTTCATATTGAAAATAGTTATAGTTTCAAAAATTACTGTTCTAAACTTTATATTTCAATAATAAGTATTTGATATTCATTTATGAGAAGGTGTAATTCGGTAATTATTATATTGACACGATAACTACTATAATTTGGCTGGATTTCTCCCCTTTAAAAAATGAATTTTCAGCTGCGAAAAAATAAAGTACTCTTAAAATGTACCATTATATATATGTGTGTATAAAAAAATGTATGTTAATGTATTCCTAAGCATTTTATATATATTCTGCTTAAAAATATATATTTTTTTATTGTTAAATCTCTCTCTTTGGAAATTACAAATATTTATAATATGGGTTCAGTATGATAGAAACAAACCTTTTTGATTGTACATCGGGGGGTTTCGAAGTGTGGTACGTGTACCTCTAAGAACATACGAAGATTTTATAAATAAGCACGAGGTTAAAAGGATAAGCAACAATGACAAAACCAATTTATACATTTACATATACAAGTATACATAAATTTATGAATATCTATAAACAGTTTATTTCATTTTTATGTGTGTGTGTGTGAACAAAAACTCTTTACAATATTTTGAGCTTGAATTAATTTATATAACCTTCTTGTGACATTACATCATTTTGTGCAAAACGATCTTCAAATTAATCATACCTTAAAATAGTGTTTTCAATTTTATGAGCTTAAAAGCACAAATTTTAAATGAATAACCCAATTCAATACTTAATTGAGAATTTTATACTTTCCGTCATCTATTAGATAAATTAAACGACTCAGACTAATTAAACCAAATAAACAGTGATCAAACAGAATAATAATAAAAAGTATGCTTACCGCTATAACTCTTGAATAATGGCATGATAAAATGCGTTTTAACTGTTGCGCTTAGTAACAGAATTCATTACTTTTTAAAATATCCACATCTGAAATTCAGTTGAATAAAAAGTTAAAATTTCAAAAGTTGGCGCGTGTGGCAGATCTCGCCAAGGATTTAATAAGATTCCAGTAACCTTTCTACAGTGTTCCTTATTCTTTGCGCCTTTCCATTGAAAAGGTAGGGTTCTCAATCCCAGGATGAACTCTCAATGATTAAGACGATATTTAATAAGGCGGACAGAATGCTAGCGTGTTGAGCAAAAGGCAGAGAAAATTAGCTTTTAAGCGAATCACTCTGGGTGAGCTTTAGGTAAAGTCTTCTTTTCCCGGTGAGAACCCTTATTGGAAGGAATCGAGGCTCGAAGAGGAGAATAAAAATGCTAAAAGTAGACATTTCACTCGTCTTTGCATTGCGCTGAGAGTTTATTTCGGAATTGAATTCCTTTATCATTGGACAGAGAAAATTTCTCTTAAGAATTGAGAATAAAAATGTCTAAAAAGTAACAGAAAGAAAATAGCAGTGAAACGCTGTAACAATAACGGACTTATTCTAGAAAATTTATTTTGAATGTACAAACGAAATATTTCATGTATTTGATATTGTTGAAGGTGGGAGAATATTCATGTCATCGTATCAATCCCGTTTTTTTTTCTTCAATTCCTACTATTAGTTCTCTCTCTCCCGA
>BMAV01005644.1:687573-711367 GCA_019973955.1 Trichonephila inaurata madagascariensis | reverse complement strand
CTTACTAGAAAATGACTCTCTCAAGTGTTTCTTGTAGTAAAAAGAAACCCGATCTTAACCACTGATTGCAGAATATTTCCTTTCGCGTACTGATGAAAACTATTTACCACATGGCTAGGGAACCTATGAGGACCATAAATAGTGGGTCGTTTTTTTATTTCGCGCAATTTCATTTTTGAACTTTCCGAGCGCTAGATTGAGAAAACTGCCCACTGTGCGACGTTAATATTCACTCACTCACTCCTTGATGAAAGTAAGTGATTTTATCAAATCCCTGAACTGTTTCAGTGAAATGATGAAATGAACTAGTCAGGATTTGCATTAGCAGAATGCTGTCCAAAGGGAAGGCACCTGGGGGGGGGGGTTGAGTCCTCGTACTTACTAACCAAACAGGCAGTACTGTCGATCCCCCAAATATCAACCCCATTACTTTAAGAAAATGGCACCGTAGGATTAACTTGGGGATTGATATTTTAATGTGCAAGCCCTCCCCTGCCCAAAGCAGGTCATCATTAGTAAAGAAACTATGAAGGGGGGGGGGCAGGCCAAGTCGATATACGCCACCGCGCACGCTTCTCCGTTTTCCTGTTATACATTTCCGTCCCTTTTAACGAAATTACTCCCACAAATATCCAGCAACCGAGAGGAAAGATGTTACACATCAAAAAAGTACCAGCCTAATTTTCTAATTATTTGTTAATTAGTTTCGAATAAATAATTTGTATTTCATTGACTACTCTTGTATTACTTCTACATTTAATATATATAATGATCCATATTTGTTAAACACTTTTAAACTCTTGACAATATTATTTCATCATTTCACTGAATCCCTTACTCTCATCAGGGAAATGATCTTGAAGAGACGCTATTTTAACATATCCCGTCACAATTGATCATATCCCTTAGAGATTTGTTCAAATTCCTAATTTCATCGTTTCTCTGCGACAAATATACATTTGTAACAATTACGTACTTGATACACTTGGTTATTAATAATTTCAAATGTTTAACGCAACTTAAGGCCACGATAGCCAAGTGGTCATGGTCATGAACATGCAGAATTCGGAACATGGTCGCAGAATTTGAGTCCTGTTGCCACCGATGATTTGCCGTGTAAAGGGTCTGTTGTACGTTAAATCTGTCGTAGTTCAAAGTCCTCGTTGGCATAGTGTGGAAGTTAGGATAGTGAGGTGGTGGATCTGGTGTCGTCCTCGTCAATTGAACCTCTCTTTAAAATTACGAATTTGGTCGCCTTTAGACTTCGTGCTGCTTTAGAACAGTGGTCTTCAAACTTTTACTACTCATGGAACCCTTAGAACTATAAGATATTTTCAGGGAACCCCATATTCCACCTCCCACTGAAGTACTTAAAATAATACTTAAAGTGCAATACACACACAGGTTATATGCTCTTTATGTAAAGACAACTAAGAAAAAAGTACGCGGTATTTCTATTTAAAAATTTTTATTATAATTTACTCATTAGTAATATTGATTGTTGTGATCCAATTGTCACCTCCCCATGCATTAAATACAGTAACTGGCATATGTGTTTGTACTTTTTTACACAAACTGTCGAAGTCTAGGTCTACTGAAATTATCTGCAGTCCTATTTCATATTCTGCGTTTAATGTTTTTGTTTTATTTTTGTAGCCACTCACGTTGAGGAATATTTTTCACTTAAATACATACACACACACATTGTTCTGAAGGCATTAAAATAGTTTTAGCTGTATGAGAAACCCTTTGCATTTTGCATGAGTTTTCAACCTAAAATTTAAAAGCTGTTCTTCCTTAAATTTAAATTTTAATATCAAATCTGTGTTGAAATATCTATAAATTGTTCTCTCTCCTTGTATTGTAAGCAATAAAGTATTCACAATGTTTGCATATATATAATCCATAAATATATATACACAGATAGATATAGAACCTAAGTATAACTATTCAAGATTCAAGATAGGAAATAATAGGCACAGTAGTACAATAACAAACTCCTGCCCTTAGGAACCAAGATGGCAGGTTTAAACAAGTTTTAGGGCTAGCCAACCTTCACCTGTAATTTGTCTATACAATGTGCCAAGGGGAAAGGAAAGAATAATATTAGGAGAAATTTAAATATTACAAATAAAATCACTATACTATTAAAATATAACGATAAAATTATAGCCTACTAGTATTCACAGTATAGATTTAAAAAGTCAATGCAATAAGGTAAATAGTAAGACTTACTTCGTAGTATATCAACTAGTTATGTTTCCCGCAAAATACAACAGAGGAATATCAGTACCGCATAAAGTTAATAAATTATGATAGAATAATATAAAGTATATATATATAAAATTAAATTAAAAAAAATCAATATACAAAATGATGGTCCATATATTTGCCTCGTACTGTAGGTAGTACTGTAGCACTGCAGGTTCTAGTACTTCTTCACTTTTATTTTATATATATATATATATGTACGTTTAAAAAAACCATAAATATATATTGATATAAATATTTGTAGAAAATAAATGATTATATACAAGAAATATTTAAATAATAAAATTAACTTATTCAACTTGTGGCACCATCTATTGAATAATTGTATAATTAATTAAAAATACTAATATTAAAACATGTCAATAATAGTTATTAAAATACATATTGTATTATCACTGAGAACTATTAGAAATATAAAATTGTAAAGAAAGTTAGCAGGATATCTCTCATCCATGTTCAATACATTACTTAATAAAGTTATTAAAATTTAAATATATATTAGCTTTATCGCTAACTAATACATTATTACGATAAATACAGTTAAAAATAATATTTCTATATATAGATATAGATAAATTTGAATTCCAGTAAGGCACTTTAAGAATGCTAAAATTAAAGGCATCTCTTTTATCATAAATATTACTATGTAATTTAAAATCCTTAATATACAATATATATATATTATACACGCTGTTAATATATATATACACGCTGGTATACCCATACCCGTTATTAGCACGGGTGAATTGAAAAATTTAACTGTACAGATAAAAGATATAAAAAAGTTTTTAATGAGTTAACTTTACGCGAATTGCAAATTAAGCAGAAAAAAAAAGCTTTTTGCATATCTCAGCTAAACAAAAAAACTATATTTGTTAAGTTTTAAGTCTAGATCTAGTAGCTGATAAAAAGAGTTTTTTTTTTATTTATAACGCCCCGTAACTCTCTTATGAGTCGGATTTTGCAAACACCTTCCTGTGCTGATCTCTGCTCAGCAACATTGTTACATATTTTGTGTAATGAACGCTTAAAATAGTGTCAATAATTTATATCTGGATGTGTAATACGTTAATATAACTTTCTGTTGTATTTATTTTATGTTAAAATTGTAATATTCGGAAGCAATGCCATTCTTTACATTATAATGGGGATTCAATGGAAACATAGCGAAATGTTGCTGATAGAGGCAAGTTGACATCATTCTTGGTGACCACGTTGGCAATTTGGCGATTGATTGAACGGTGCAGATGGTGATATGCTGTAGCACCCGATGGTGGGGAGCTCTCTTGCAACAAAGAGGATAGCACAAAAACCTTCTCCACAAAAAAATACGCATACATGCCAATTTTCATAGTTATCAATTGAACGGTGTAAGAGTGAAGCGATTTCATATATACAAACATCAATTTTTATACATAGATATATATACATATTTCAATTTTTTACTGTGTTTCGTGGAACCCCAGGGTTCCGTGGAACACAATTTGAAGACCACTGCTTTAGAGTGCAGTTTAGAGTTAGAGATCAACACTTACACACACACACACTCTTGGTGCTGCTTGATGAAATTGGAAACACCTTAATAAACCATCCAGCCTATTAAACAATTCCAAGATTTTAAGGCTTTCTCTGAGATGAAATTGTTTGTAATTCCAGAGTTGTACCTATCCATCATTAAATTATCTCGTGAATGAGGGAAAAAACAGTTAATTTAAATCTGAAAAATTTATCTTTAATATTTTTCTGTTAATGCATTCCCAGTAGTTCAAATTCCCCTTCCTATTTGTATCCATAAGGACCAATTGTCTGAAAAATATGTTGAATAAATGTTTCCCCCCTTTTGCATATTATGTGTCGATCGAAATAATTTATTGTTATGACTTCATTCAAATAGTATTGAAATGAAAAAAGAAATTATTTTCTTCCCATCCAAGAGATTCACCGATCTCCTACCACTGAGCGACAACAGAATTCTCTCTCCATGTGAGAAAAGTGAAGAAAGAAAAATTGTAATGGCTTTTAGGTGCTAGATTTTGTGGTGATGAATTACGAATCATGGCTCATGAATTTGGAATAATGTCTTATGAATTGCAAATTATGTCGCGGATGGATCATGAATTCAGATTTGATGAATTGCGAACTATGTCTGGTGATTGGTAAATTATACGGGACGTCTTCTATTGACTGATTGATACTGAATAGAAGATTGTGAAAAATATTGAAATGCATTGAAAGCGTAAAAAGTTTGAATGTGAACATTTTTTCACTTTTTGACTTATATAGTCTTATATAAAATAAAACATTATTGTAAAAATCTATTCAAATGATGTATCTTAATCGATATTTAAATAAAATACTTAGACCCCTAGCGCACACGTTCAAAATTCTTTTGTTGCCATATCTAGATATCAGTAGTTAATTTATTTTAATATGTGACACACACAATCATGATATAGTGACTATGATGAAAGATTGCAATTATTAAGATAGCAATGGATTTCTACACTTTGTTCCATTTAACTTCTGAAGCTCAAAAGGCCATTTGAATCTGATTCTTAGACGTATTTATCATTTCAATTAAAGAAAATCAAAATGGGTTGATTGATTGTATTTTTGAACCACGGTCAAATGATGATGACACCTGAGCTGGCAACCCTACACTCACCAAACTTCCCCTTCCTGATTAATTGATTTTGATTTATGTCGTACTCGGAAACACAAACGGAGGTCTCATTGGTGGTCTTATTCTCATCACTTGACCCTGATACAAAAATAGGAGCTGCGTCATTAATAGCCCATGTGTTGTTTCTTAGTTGGACATTGAACCGTCTGTCAACCAACCGAAAGCTCCTTTTTTATTTAAAAATAGTACCTTATAATTATTGAAAAAATATCGAAATTATAAATAATTATTTAAAAATTTCAAGAAACAGTAAAAACAGAAATAAAAATTAGCTTATATATAAGCTAAAAATCTATATTTAAAAATTTCATTTTTCTATTAATATTTAAGATGGACTCATGTAATATATTTTTATCAAAACTTCTTATAAATTTGAATACAAACCATGATAGCATTGTATAAACTGTGACGCAATATTTTGAATGGGAACAAAGAGTAAATGCAACTTCAAGTAAGGGTGGTGAGAGAGAGTTATTTACGTCATGGTATAAAGTGTTTGTGGCGACGGACCTCGTCATTTTGAACCATGGTTAAGTGACGAGGACGACACCTAAGCTGGCACTCCCTCTCCTAACTTCCACACCACACTAACGGGAAGACGTTTAACGTCCCCCTACTCGTTGGGTCTTCAACGGTATAAGGCTTGAAATCATTATACGCTGGCCACGAGTCCGTTACCTTGACCACTAAGTTACCGCTGCCACACAAGCCAACGGGAGAACTTTGAGCCTTGACAGATTTATCGTGCATCAGCCTCTCTACACGGTGGATCTTCAGTGGCACCAACACTCATCAACGCCACTTATGAGTTCGCGAACAGGACCACTTGACTACAGCTTCCACCCAATCCTTTCCACAATGCCCCAACGTGAGGAAACTATTCCCTCTGGGATAGACAAATTTTTTAAAGAAAATGTGGCTGGAATCATTAAACAGCAGTGAGTGAATATTAACGTCGCACTGTTCAGCTACACAAGCTTCAGCTTTTGACGACGGACAATGTAATTTTGAACCAAGGTCAAGTAACGTGGACGACACCTGAGCTAGCGCCCCCCTCTCCTAACTACCCAACCACACCAACGAGAGTCGCCCATCCGGTATAGAGGTTAGCGACGTTGACTGCTGTGTCGTTGGGACTGGGTTCGAATCCCAGAGAAGACATGGATGTTTGTAAATGTATAGTGCCTTCGCGGCATAGGGGTACTTTAAATAGCCGTCGAACCGCAAGTCTTCTCGTGAGGTGGGTGGAACGGGAGGAGAGGTGGGAGGCTCCTGACCACCACTAGGGTGTTCTCCGTCTAAATTGGGGTGAAACCGAGCTAAATCGTTCTGTCACTTGTATGGTGCTCAAAGCTACGGCTAACGACAAGCGTCACTTAGCCCTTTGTCATGATGAATTTCGTGGGCCTTGATCTGGCCTTTGCCGATCAGGTGGCCTTAGTAACACCAACACGAGGACGGTTGAGGTCTCGATAGATTTAACGTGCATCGCTGCCCTACACCGCGGGTCTTTAGTGGTGCTGGGCTCGAACTCCTGACGTGCCTGCCATGATCCGATACCTTGACCACTGGGCTACCCTAGCCCCCATTAAAAAGCAGAGACAAAGTATAAGGTTACTATTACACAAGTAATGTAAAAAAAAATTTTAAGTCAATTTTTACTTAGGTCAACAAAGAAAATTTTTATTTTAATTACTTTTTATTAAATAATTACACAATTAATATAAATATGTTTATACATATGACACCGTCAAAATATTAAGTTACAAAATAGAAAGCGATTTTCCTTGCTATTTTCCCTTTCCCTTTCTATACCTTGTGTTGGACCATTATTTTTGTTTGTTACTATTTATTCGTTAATTAAATTTAATTATTACCAATAAAATAGTATAGTAAAAAAAACCCCACATTCTCAGAAATTAGGTCGTCCTAGGTGGGATTCAAACCCACGACTTTTGGATTAGAAATCCAACGCGCTACCCATTGCGCTACTGGAACACAATGAGCAATTTTCCTTTTTATATATGATGTTGGACTATTATTTTTTTCTGTTACTATTCATTCATTCATTTAATTAATGAATTAATATTTGAAAAACTGTATTAACATCTAGTGTCATCCACTACAAGTTTTAAAAAAAATGTATTTGAACTTAAATGGATAAATAGAAAATATTTTTTGACGATTGAAAACTTGAACAAGATATATATATATATATATATAAGGAGAGTGTGAACTAATAGTAGGAATTGAATAAAGGGTTATATATATATATATATATATATTTGAACCCAGACGGATTTAACGTGCATCAGCCACTTTACATGGCGGGTTTTAAGAATTACCAGGACTCAGACCTGTGGCTTGACGGATGATATTCTGTTCACGAGATCGTGACTATGATTGCTCACCTACCGTGGCAATATAAATTTAAATATCTAAAAAGTACAGAGTTATCAAGTCTTTTTTGGGGGAGTGAGTAATATTAACGTCGCACTGTTCAGCTACAGGGGAGCTTTTGGTGATGGACCTCGTCATTTTGAATCACGGTCAAGTGACGAGGGCGACATCTGAGTTGGCACCTTCTCTCTTAACTTCCACACCGCACCTACGGGAGGACGTTTGAGCACTGAGAGATTTTACGTGCATCAGGCCCTCGACACGATGGATCTTCAGCGGTATACTTGGCTCGAATTCATGACACTCCAGCCACGAGTCCGTGACTTTGACCGCTAGGTTACCGTGACCTCAAAGACTTTTTAGGAAATAGGGAGATTTATTAATATATATTAAATTATACATTTTTACACGGGGAGGATACTGAAAATATTTAATTTTTTTATATATATATATATATACGTTTTTAGAGTCGATTTTCTGTTTAAAAATTTATGTGATATCTGATTGCGTTATTTATACAATCCAAAAGCTAAAAACAAAATTATAAGAGCTTTCGTTTCGTTTTCAACAATTATTGTTATACCAGAAAGTCTATTTTTGCTTCATTTTTAATTCATAAAAGGTATAAATTTTAGGAAGCAGCGTTTAAGTTACACAAAACTTGAATGAATTGTTATGAAACTAAAAAGATAAAAGAAGGAAACGGTATAAGTTTTATGTTTGAAAAGTTTTAGAGTTTCTGCGTAAAAAAAACAAGTGCAATAGTCCTATTTAAATATTTTATTCTTAAAACAACTAAATTGAAATAATGACAATTGTAGTATTATTTTTTTAATCTAAAAGGGTAGAATATGAACATAGAAAGTAGATATATATAGAAGTTTCATGCAGAATAAATTTAAAAGAATATTTTTCTAGATTAGTGATTTTGAACCGGTATGCCGCGATATACCAACGAACTGCAAGAGCATCATAAGTATAGCGAAAAAAAAAAGGACGGTGTTTTTTTTTAAGTCTCTTATTTTTCTTTCGACCGAGAAAAAGAACTAATCACAATAGATTACACTAAAATTAAACGAAATATATAGAGATACATTAGTATATTACTATATTACGCGTATGCGTATAATATAGTAAAAAATATACATGTATAAGAAAAAAATAAATGTATACATTGTATTAAATTCTCAATATATTACTTAAAATTCCAATTATTATTTAAAATATTGAGGCTCTATATATTTTCCTTTCATTAAGTATATTTTCAATGAAAAATATAATATTGTTTTGCTTGTATGATAAATAAAAAAATAGAAGCGATTTTTTTTTTATAAGAAAAAGTATAAGCAAGCTGCTGAAATTTAACTGTAGTTTCAGTTAAACAAAAAGAAGAAAAAGATTAAAAAATATTAATAAAATGTTAGATAAAAATAAATTTTTAAATTATAATCTATTCAAAATATAAGTTATTTAATTTAGCTATTTAATTGTCATTACAATCAGTCATTATTTTAAGCTATAATGAACTTTAATTGTAGATGACATCATGAATTATAATGATTCCCTGATATTAGTGCTATCTCTATTTAATTGATGTCAGTTGTAATTATGTGCATTTAATTGTTCTTAGTGTAGATCTAGCTTTATGATAAGTTTCTCATGTTCCTGTTCCACAAATCTCACTGATAAAAATTAAAATGAAACTCAGAAGTTTGAACTTTTTTTAAGTATAATTAACATAGGTAGTTAGTTACTTGTGATTTATATAGTAATGTACATAGAAAAAATGAGATTTTTTGCAACATTCAGCTGCAAAAACAAAATTTGACTTAAAGCTACAAGAGTGTTTGCTAAATTTTGAAATTCAAAAGGAATCTCCGAAGAAACTAAAGCAAATCACATTGGAGTGGTTAAATATAAGTAAGAGGCTAGACTGTAATTATATAGCGGCATGAGGCAAAATGCGACCATAGAACGATTTATATTATACTTAAATGATATAAGTCGAACCTCTATATTACGAACTTCTATACTGCGAATTTTTCTATATGGCGAACTTTATCCTGGAACCAAGAACATTTCACGATTTTCTTCGTAAAATAACCTCCCACAATAGCGAAGTGCATGTTCTATATAATGAACTTTTTCTCTTGCGTTTCAATTTTTTTTCTCCCAATTTTTAAAATATTTCTGGAGATTTAACATTATTCTCTTTTTTAACACACTTTATGGTGATCATAAATCTTGAACTGATTTTCTTAGATGCCTGACTTGCCGAGAGCAATAGAATTCTGAGCGTTTCATCCAAGAAGTGTAACCCTTAGCCCCCATTGTCTAGTTCACGGTAAACATCTTCGATATCCTCATTTACTGTCAGTGGAGTTGTCTCGTGTCCCCGTGTTGAAATAGTCTACGTTCATTTGTAGTGTTGATCCATCGTACTGGTAACTTCGTTTCTTATAGTTCGAAAATGTTAAAACATAAGTACTTGAACATCAAAGAAAAACATTTAATTCTTCAGGAAGTGGATAAAGGCGTCAAGAAGCGTTCCTTGTGCAATTTTTCTTTCTTTCTTTCTTTTTTTTTTGATAGTTAAGATATATGAAATAACTATATATTAATTTACAAAAAGGTATGAATAATTACTTTTTTTTTAATGTATAGTGTTTATGAACTTAAAATTTGTTTTAAGAGGTTTATATATATATATATAAAGAAAATTGAAAGAAGAACCTCTATATAAAGAATTTTCCGTATAACGAACTTTTTTTTCGTTATTTAGCGACTTCGTTATACAGAGGTCCGACTGTATTTTTACCCGTTATTGATAAGAAATTAAAATATTTTTAAATGTGCCTTATTTCTTTGTTTTTTTTTTTAAAAATACTCAACAAGGAAAATCTTTCTTTAAAAAATAATTATATCCTTTTCAATATTCAATTTGTGGTTCATCCTAATAGCCTAGTCATCATGGCCGCAAACCGTGTTGCCGACCTTTTTTCTGTCAAGTCTTGTGCCCCTAAAAAGACACCGTATAAAAAATCCAGTTTATATTAAATCTATATAAGCTTAATGAATCCTCACATTGTGTGTGTGTGGTATGGTGGGGAGATTTTTAGAGTGGGATGACAGCTCAGTCAGGTGTCGTCCTCGTCACTTGATTGCGGTTCAAAATCACGATGTTTGTCACCAATAGCCCTTCTTTATCTTCATCGTGGAACATTAATAAACAATAATTTAAATTCCAACTATTTCAGTGATACTACAAATAATGCATTATAAGAATTTGATCATATTCTCTTATAATCCCTCTCCTGTTCGAGCACTTGCACAATAACACCTATTTTTATTTTACTAAGCAATTTAAAATACGAGAAAAAGTTTTATTAAACTTTATTAGAAGAGACTTTTTATCAAAAAGCTTTTTTATATCTTTTATGGTTTCGAAAACCTTTTTATTTATTTGTTTTATTCAACACAGCAAGTCTTAGCGAACCTTTCAAAGGAAATTGGGTGAAGATATTCCCAATAGAACGAGAGTTATTAAGAAAATAAAGAGAATTAATCATAATTTTTGTGGTTCAATTTTCTCTGCATGTGCATCATATTTTCAAAATTATCCTATGAAGTTTTATTAAGTTTTTACTGTAGTGCTGACTATATTTGTACTTAAATTGACGAGCTAGTTTGAATTTTATGAAGCAATTGAAATTACAAGTATTTAATGACAGTTATTTTTGTAATATAAAAATTAAATTTCAAGCTATCGTAGTTCATTAAAAAATTTTAATTAGTAGCTTATATTTTATCATTTTGAAAATCACTTGTTTTCTTAAGATGAGGAAAAAAGGCGTTGAAAATATTGGTAACGTTTTTTTAATTAAGAAAGCAGTGCATAATGCACACCAATACCAAAAGGAGAATCAATAATAATACAATACAATAATTACAATAATCCAATTAAAAATTTGCTTTAAAACTAAATTTTTACATTGATATAACATCTCTGCTCATTTCTCCAAAGTGTACAACATAAGCAATAATGCTAAAAGTATATTACAGCACTTCAAAGTTGCATAAAAGTTACCATCAGGTGACTTAAGTAATTGTTAGCAACCAAAAATGTTAGCGAAAAATCTTTTAAAAAAATTATTTGAGCGATTTTTTTTTTTTTTTTTGCCCCGTTGGAGAAAAAGATAAACGGATTTCTAGGAAAGAAAGTATGAGAAAATGTGAATTGTGCTGCCATCTATTAGTATATTTTGAGACAATTTTTTAAATTTTTAAAAAAGACGAGAAACAAAAGTTAAGAAATTTAAAAATGCGTCTAATGAAAAGTTTTATATACATTTCTTCATATTTAGAATTTCAAAAATTATTTCTACATTTAAATATATAACAATTTTCTTGATTAATGAAGTTAAATATCTGAATTATAGACTTCTTAATGTCAAAATTTATCTGTCAGTTTTTTGTCTTCATTTTTAAAAAAATAACATAAACATATAAAAGTACACGAATGTAGCAATAAAATTTTTTATTAAATTATGTTTTTATGGAGATCTGGAAGTGTTTTTAAATGCTTTCTATCATATCTGGATCAATAGTCCCAAGATTTAATTTGAAAACATTTATTTTAAAATGTTTTTCCAGTATTGATAGTAATGATACAGAATCAATAAAATTATATAAAGTACAAAACTTAAGGAAATTACAGCTAATCTTCATAATGTTTGATTCATAAAGAAAAGAAATCTTTTTTTTATTATTATTCTTTTACTAAAATTTGATGCATCGAGAAGTAAATTTTTTTTCTTCACATTGCCAACATTAGTTTTTTTTGTAGTCTTTTAATAAACTATTTAATATTTATATCACTAACAATAGCTCGTAGAAATCTTTATTATAACGGATAGCATCAGATGCTGATTAAAGAAGAATTTTCCTTTGCACTTGTTGATTTTGTTATTTCATATATTTTTTGTTAGTTTTGTTGATTATATTGTTTTTTTTTGGGGGGGGGGGGCGTGCGAAAAATTTGAGCTGATTTTTTAATTCCAAAATAATTTTTCTAATGATTTCTGAAAAATTTAAATTTTAATGATAATAAAATTCTAATGAAACGTTTTGAAGTAGCAAGAGCGTAAGAAAAAGCTGCGTTCACATTTAATAAAAAGAAAATCAGACATTTAAGTAAATAAAATTGTAAGTATACTGTTTCTAAAACCATTTTGTGCTGCAATTTTGAAATGTAGAAAAAATCTCTGAAAGGGAAGATTTCCTGCGAAATATGAAATAGAAGATATACTGTACATCTGAAATACTTATAAAAATATATACTTTGTAATGAAATATAGAATTACAATAAACGCGACACACATTTTATGAATAATCTATTACACTAATTATGTAATTCATGTTTCACATATAATAAACTATAATGTAGCAAAAGAAAAATCAATACAATTTACTATCTAAAATGTGTTTCTTGAAAGCTTAAAAAATTACTACAATACAAATTTATGGGGGAAAAAAAGAAAAAAAAACTCTAATTTGTAGCGTTTTCATTTATATATAATCAGAGTGCCTCTAAGGAGAGATTCTGGACTGAGAAATCTAAATTATGTAAAATTTGTTCATCCATATTGATTCAAATTCTTTGGAGTGTTTTTAAGATAATTTGCGAAGAAATACAATTTTTCTTCTACTTATATATTTGTTATGCAAGAATGTTTCACGTCTTCTGAACGGAGCTGACTTTCTTAACTAAATGTACTACCCACTGGGAATTATTATATGTTTATGAGGTAACACAGATTTCTTTGAGGCATGAGAGGTGTAGATTCGTAAATACCCTGTCCAGCTGAAAGCCA
Source organism: Trichonephila inaurata madagascariensis (assembly GCA_019973955.1). NCBI lineage: Eukaryota > Metazoa > Arthropoda > Arachnida > Araneae > Nephilidae > Trichonephila > Trichonephila inaurata. Next base: position 698,140 of record BMAV01005644.1, on the reverse strand, counting down.
ATTCATTTCTGAAACTGTTAATGAAATATTTATCAAAATATAAAAATCTACTGAACAGATAATTTACTTATTTCTAAAGGGTGATAATCACATTCAATTTCGTTTTTGTTCTGAAAGCCAAAATGTGTCAGCTTTAAAAAATTATAGTTTATTTTACTTAAAATTAAATAAGAGACAACTTCAAGTAAATAATAACTTTCACCGCGATATAAAAAATATATAAAAGAAAAAAATTGCCACATACCTTCTGAATATTTTACTTTTATACATGTTCTTGTGAGAAAAGATAGTACAATTGTTGATGTATATGCTAATTATAGACTCCTTTACAAAAACAATTATTTTATGTGTACTGAAAAACATCAATAATCATCTGCTTTTGTTTACTTATTTATATTCAGAACGTTTTTTCTTTTTTACAAGCCAAATGAATATGCTTATTTAAGAAACAATAAGTCAATATGAATTATTTTCGTTCACTTTCAATCAACAGCTATTTTCAAGTATTCATTACCAAAGAAGTTGTTCCTCGTGAACAGTTTAAGTGAATCGTTAAAATGATTTCTTTCATCTTTAATTTTTTTACTGAAAAACATTCTTAATTTAACATTTTTAACTCATTTACACAATTTAAAAACAAATGAAGCTGTTCAAAATGGATATACAGTGATGCGCTTACTAACTTCAACGCATTAATTTCCCTTAAGAAATGCTTATTTTACGGTTTTCAGCCATTGTTTTATACGTTCATTCTATCAATGTTTCATTTTTAAGGGTTAGTCTTTTACAATATGTAAAAGATTACTATTTCAACGAAAAAAATATTTTACAAAAATAATCCTATTCATGTTTTAACTATTCGTTCGTCATCAAGAATGAGGCCACGACTTTGTCACCTTTTCACTAGTTTAGTTAGACTTGTTCTCAGTTTACGACTGTAAACCAAATTTTCAACTTGTCTTTGAACATTATAAAGCACTGTGATGGCTCTATCCGCGATCTTTCTACTAATAGTCCTCTTGGAGAATTTTCGGTGTTTAAAAATTATTTTTTTATAAAGCTTCCTCCCGAAGAAGAAAACATAAGCATGCAAATTACGTCTAGTATATATAAAGTCTAAGCTTTCAGGTGAGAAGGAGAGAGATAGGGTAGACTGTGTGCTAGTGGAGTAGTGATTAATCAAACTTGAAGTGAGGTGCAGATATTTAGTAGCTGTTAATTGTTATATGTAAGTTGACGATCTGTTACTTAAGATTTAATTTATATTAGGTAGCTAAGGAGTCAGAGCGATTGAATTGACTGAGTAATTAAAGTCTTCTCATATCTCACGTACCTCGTTCATTGTCTTCATATTTAATAATTGGGTGCATCTCTTCACTTTGGTTGACTGAATTTGTGATGTGGTTAGTACTGTGAATAAATTGAGTGATTTTGGATAGGACTAGTCTTCCTTCCATTTCTCCCACACCTTTAGGCGCAGATGCAAGACATTTACAGCACTCTGAACTATTTATATATTTCACTCCATGATGAAAACATTATCGAACTGGACATTACATCATTGCCAAATTTGAATATATATATTTAACATTTTCATTCGCTCAAAAATTTGTATTGAAGTAAGTACTATGTATTTGCTCATCATAAACTTTAAATAATTTAAAATGATTCCAATACGGCAAATTATGTAAGAACCATTTGTCGTTGCTAAAAAATGTCTCTTTCATATTTGATTCACCTGAGTAAATACTCAGTTGTAAAACAAACTTCAGTAACATACATTTTTAATTTGCTTGGAAAAAATACAATATTTCACATTAGAACAACCATTAGTTTTATAAAAACCTGAAGATGGGTAAGGATCTGAATTTTTCCTCTTAAGAATCATGAAAGAATAGATCATATACCACAGTGCAGAAATATAAACAAAGAAATAATTCAAATAATAAACAAAACAAAAAAAATTAGAAAATTACCTATTAAAAACGTCATTCATTGACCAAACACACAAAATAAAATTCCTCCTCCTCACAATCACCATCGGTAGGAAAATTCGGCCCAGCTTATAACATTGTCTGTATTTCGCCTCGTACTTAATTTCACAAAATGAATTCTTAACGTATATATAACACCGAAGCATCAAATTTTTATACATTCATCAAATGTTCCTTAATTTTTCGAATTTAATAACATAAACCATGTATTAAACATTCCGGAAATTGCATTATTTTTTAGAAATAATTTTTCACATCTGAATAAGAATTCTAAATTTCGGTTTAATCTATCGCGCGCACCTTGAAAAAAATTTCTTCATAGATCAATAAATGATGTAGTTTTGTGCTGCCATCTATGATCAATAGTTAGAAACAAACTTTCTACTTGCAATTGAAGATGAAGACTATTTTTTTTAAAATGGTTTGGAACATTTTGAATAACTTCTGATTACTTATTTATTAATTTTTACAAAATACTCTCTATTAAACTATAAGAATCTTAACTTGATAAATAACGGTAATCTAATTGATGAAAGAATTCAAATTCAAAAAATTAAGAACTTTAATGCTATTAATTACGCAAAATAAAAAATATTATAATTTTTCAGATATATTAGAACACTAAAATTTATTTACTACTTTTCTACAAATTCTAAAGCTCGAAGTTAAAAAATGGTAAAATAATTACATTTTAATAAACTAAAGATTTAAACAGATGAAGGATCTGTAGGATCCTACAAGGATCTTTGTATGATTTTTTAAATTTTTTTTTAATTAATGCAAAATTATTTTGCTATTGTGTTAAAAAGGCATAAATTATAGAAAATTTCCTATATCTTGTCAAAAAATATTTATGTACCTGATGAATTACAGGTGATTTAACTGAATTTTACACTTCAGAATCTTTGTAGCAGTCTGCAGAAAGCATAGAGAAGTTTTACTTACTTCCTAAATTCATAAAGATAAGTATTTATGCTTAAAAACAAAACTTCAAAATTTTTTAAAATTTTTGTGATGATATGAGAAAAGGTTTTGAATCAACAATAGGGTAATGATATATTGATATGTGTATCGTAGTTCATCATATATATTCATTTTTTACATTAAATTCTTAATTCGATGGCAATGAAATATAGAATACTCATTACATACACTATATGCCTGACATTAGTTTTTGAGATTTTTTTCAAACTCATGTATAATCTAACAAAAGATAATATATCGCTGTTAAAATTTATTATATTCATTTATTAAATATGGTGGATTTGTAATCCAACAATTTATACAGCAAAAACATCTTTACAACAATTGTAAAACTTTAAACAGTCACAAATTTATACTGAGGCTGAATTACGTTTCAAAAGAGTATGTAGGATTGTCTATATTGTGTGTATGACAAGCACTGGCGTAGCTAGTCCTGAGTGGACCCTGTATCTAAATTCCTTGTGGGCCCTCTTTTGAGGCCCCATAACACTTTACAAATTTTTGCTTGAACATTTTGAGGCGCCTGAAATTTAGGGGTCCCGTATCATAGATACGGGCAGTAGTTACTCCCCTGTGGTGACAAAGGTTTCCTGTAATGTAAGACTTTTCTGAAGATCTCAAAACACCTTGCGCCATCTACAGGTCATATTTGAAATAAATATTTGACTTCAAACAAAGCTAATGAAAATACATATTTTCCTCATATATCGAATGTAAAATTTTTTCCCCAAAATATTTTTCCTGACTGTAATGAGAAGCATTCTTGAAAGATCAAGTTTGAAGTAAAAAAAAAGCTGACATTTTTAAGGGATGAAACTTTTTTAAAGATTTCACAGTTAGCGTTTTCCCTCCAAATAATAAAACATGTGTCTTATTTCCTTCGTAATTTTCAACATTTCATAAAAACAACTTTTTACCTGTAATACAAATATAGATTCTGTTTAAATTACTGAGTATTTTTAAATAGAGCCTCCTACGGTAGCATCTCAATAACCCAATTCTCTGTTGTCCGCAGTTTTCATCTTGAAATATAGTTTTCCATTTTATTTGATGGAAAATAAGTTAATCCGTTCTCAGATACAGAAATTATGGAGGAAAAGCCATCAGTTACACAATGCAGTGGCGTAGCGTGGGCTTTCACCGCCTGGTGTAGACCAAAAATTAGCCGCCTTCCTATTTTAATTAGTCAAGAAAATTAATAATAAAAAAGAGGAGCTTTAAATTTTTTTTATTGATTAAAAGTCACTTTTCGTGTTTTTTTCACAGCAAAATCTTTTATACAATTCTCAATATCAATATGTATGCCATGTTCAATTGCCAGAATAGCTAAATGTGTTAGCCTTAACGTGGACATAGTCGATCTGAGATAATTTTTGATTAATTTTAGCTTAGAGAAGCTTCTCTTGCAACTGGCATTACTGATGGCAGATGTTAAAAAAATTCTCAACGTTATGACAATGTTTGGAAAGCCATCTTCAAGTTTCGACTCAATAATATCTTTTGATAAACCCAGAGAGCTGGACCTAATAAAAGTTCTTTTTTACAGCCTGGGTCTATTGCAGCTACGAAAGCTTGTAGACGTACGCTCTCAAGTTGGAATTTTTCTTTATTAAGCTAACAGAGCACCTTCGAAGAAAATTTTTTGAATTAACCTGAACTTTGCCTGTAAATGCATATTTTATGACCTAATGGGTCTCTAAAATTAGAAAAATACCCAAGAAAAGTTTTGTTAGTGTACATTTTTACTGTCAAAGGGGTATTTTATAAAAAAAAAAATAAGCAAAAATAAGACTTTACGCAAAACATGATAACTGAAAAATAAATAAATATATTGACATTTTGTAAATTGAATAATATAGCATACAACCTTTTCTAGGGAAAAGACTCTTATTTTGGTAATATAACTATTACGTGGGAAGTTATTGTGTTTCGAGCCTCTATACGTTGACATTTTCTTAAAAAGCTATTGTAATTTTCACTATATTGCTATATAAAAAAATTTCTACTCAACACAAAACCTTAAGAAAGGTCTATTCCCTGTATAAGTATTTACAAAACATATATATAAAATTTTTATTTCATTCAAGCATAAATTTTTGAGATATTGTGTTTTGCGGTAAGAAAAAATGTGAAAAAACTCATTTTGAGAAAACGACAAAAATAACATTAAACTCATCTGATTACAAGAAAAACACTTACTTTCTTATTAAAATACACCAGATATATAATCCTTCCCCTCTTTAACACTTAAAACACTATTTTTTTTTCTTTTTAAGTGCTTTTAAAATTTTTCTGTGTTTCTTTGTTTTGGGATCTGCGTTATGAATCGATTCACAGATTCTGCATCTATTTAAAAATGTTTATATACTTTTGAAGAAAATTTTTTGAATTAACCTAAATTTTGCCAGTAAATGCATATTTTATGACCTTATGGGTCTCTAAAATTAGAAAAACACCCAAAAAAAGTTTTATTAGTGTACATTTTTACTGTCAAAGGGGTATTTTATAAGAAAATAAGCAAAAATAAGATTTTACGCAAAACATGATAGTTGAAAAATAAATAAATATATTGACATTTTGTAAATTGAATAATATAGCATACAACCTTATCTAAGGAATAGACTCTTATTTTTGGTAATGTAACCATTACGTGGGAAGTTATTGTGTTTCGAACTTCTATACGTTGAAATTTTCTTTAAAAGCTACTGTGATTTTTACTTTATTGCTGTACAAAAAAATTTCTACTCAACACAAAATCTTAAGAAAGGTCCATTCCCTATATAAGTATTTACAAAACATATATATAAAATTTTTATTTCATTCAAGTATAACTTTTTGAGATATTGTGTTTTGCGGTAAGAAAAAATGTGAAAAAACTCATTTTGAGAAAACGACAAAAATAACATTAAACTCATCTGATTACAAGAAAAACACTTGCTTTCTTATTAAAATGCACCAGATTTATAATTCTCCCCATCTTTTACTTCTAAAACACTATTTTTTTTCTTTTTAAGTGCTCTTAAAATTTTCCTGTGTTTCTTTGTTTTGGGGTCTGCATTATGAATTGATTCACGGATTCTGCATTTATCTAAATGTTTATATCCCCGTAAGGTAAACACTCCAGGATTTTCTATATTCATCTTATTAAAAACCTTTAGACACCCACTTAATCCTTCATTGAAGTGTATAATAGCATCATACGACCCAAATTTAATTGTTTTGAGCGAAACAAATACTTCCTTCGGTACTTTTTGCCAAACTATTCCATTAAAACACTCGTTGGCCTTTTGCGTACGTCCATGTAAGCACTTGCTTAATATCTGTTTGTCGCATAGTTCTAAATATACTGGTTTAATTTTATTTAAAACATCATTTGATAAACCAGCATATTTTGTGGAACATTTTGTTCCATTTGCCACCCCCCGCTGAAAATAACACCAATTTTCTTTCCCTATTGGGCATTGACCATGCATCGGTTTCTTATCACTTGATGCACAGTGATATAACGCAGCAATTACATTTTGCTTCATGGCATTTAAGTTACCGACATTGCTGCGAACAGCAATTCCGTAGTAGTTTTGAAGTCTGTCGATAAAATTATCAGTTAATTTGCCTTTACCAGACAGTCCTTTAGTTTTAGTTTTCTCAGACGTGAGCCCACTCTCTTTTGTACATGGCTAATGCACTCAAACTTGGTCACACAGTTAATTCCATAAGTGTCTTTCACACTCATAAAAGCTTTTGAGTCACCATCCCCATAATATTGAGTGTATTGAAGTCTGCGTTTTTTTTCTGATCGAAGAAATATTCGGGAAGCCCCCACAATTTCCATTTTTGATGAAGAGCCTGTGAAGTTACACTGACATATGTGGTCGGCTTTTGACGACTCATATTCAAAGTTTCTTGGCATAGTCTGAAGTCTCTTACATGTAGGACAGTAGAACGACATAAGTACTATGTCTAACACCTTACCAGTATCAACTGATATTGCAACAACACAGCCATTCATAGATGTATAGCCTCTTCGCTGCCATGTGCCATTCACCGATATGCCACATTTTACAATATCAGATGAAAGATTTTGTTTTTTCTCCACAATTTCGGTAGCAGCTTTTATCATGGATTCCTCAGCTTCTTCCTGAACCACTTTTAAAAGCTTTGCTTCCTGATTTTTGTAAGCAGTTTTGGGGTTAGTCGAGGCAAATTTAATGTTGAGCATAATTTAAATGCTCCAGCAAAACCTTTGCCTATCTGCCGCATACCATATACAAACCTCGTATTTATGACAGGTGCATTTACAACTTTTTTTGATGAAGCAAATGCAAAGAAAAAGTCACAAGACTTACATTTTAGTGTAAAATGGGAGCACAATCCATATCTGGAATCCTCAAATAGTTCTACTTTTTCAGCAAAACATTTTGGGCAGCAAAGTTGAGCAAAAGCTTCCACAATAAGTTCAAGGTCAACGATTCCGTTACCAAACACAGGACCAGGTATTTCTTCTGCAATAAGAAACTCTCATTTCCTAACTTTGAAGAGCTAGCAGTACATTCAGGAACTGCTGAAGTGATGTTATTTTTCGAAGTTTTTGTAAATTTATTTCCATAAAATTGCCGCCCTCGCTTTCTAGCAATACTTTTAACCATTTTTATGTTAAAATAAAACAGAATAAAACAATAAAATAAACTTTTTTACGCTGTCGGTTCTTTCAAAAAGAAAATCAGACACACATGTAAACAAAGTCAAAACAACAAACTTGCTGCCAGGTTTTCAACATAAAGGGGAAAAATGTATCTCCAAATGCATTTATATTTATTCTTAAATGTTCCATTTTAATTTCTGACTAAATATTCGTATATTAATTATAATATTTCATGTCATATACCATGAAAGAGAAACGTAAACAAACAACTCGGAGCACTTCCGGTTAGCAGAAAACCATTTCGGGTCCGAGAAATTTATGATTAAGTAATATTTAGAAAGCTGTAACTCGGCTTCTATAATTAAGATAGAAACAAAATTTAAACAGATTTACAAAGATAAAAGATTGAATTTTAATATAAGATCAAAAACAAAAAATCGATATTTTGACCAAAAATTGAGTTTTAAAGGAGTGTTCTGTCACCTTAATGTCTTGAGGAGCTTGATCTTAGTTAAGTTCGTCCATACTCAATATCAATTCAGGCCTTAAAAAAGCATATTTTTGAGCTAGATTCGGCAACTGTTGGAATCTTTCTTCAATTTCAGCAGTTACGCTGCCTATTGGAGAAAACATTGTTCGCCTCAAGTCATCTTCGTACGATAACTGGACATGTTTACTTCCAAATACATGCTCCCTCCTTATTCGTCTTGGTGGTTCAAAAGAAATTTAAAGCTCTTCACATAAACTTTTAGTATATATTAAAGCGTCATCCACGAAAATTCTTCTCATTTTGCTTCTAATACGGACTGTAAAGCACGTATTTTTTGAGCGCATTGATGGATATTTAGTCCCTCTGTTTGCAAATAATTTTGAGCATTATTGACTTCACACAGTACCGGTTGCCAGAAGCCTAAGTAACATAAAAACGAATGCTATTGCATAGCGATTAATAAACCTCCTGCATCTGTGCGTGTATTAAAGCTTTCACTCGTTTCCGTCAGTTTAGTCGCGCGGGTGTGATTTGGAGTTTGAAATATTTTTGAATTTAAATATCGTGCTGCTTGCCGCCTTCCCTTTTCGTATGCTGCCAGGGGCAATGGCCCCCTCTGCACCCCCCGCGCTATGCCACTGCTAGAATGATTTTTATTTCCCGGACAGAAATAATGACACGGATATTGCCCATTCGACAGGTTCCTTTCCTTATATTCTACTTAATGCATGCCGCAGAGTTGCGCATTTCATATAACTTGCGTTCAGGGACGTCTTTAGGCATGGGCCAACTGGGCCCGGGCCTAGGGCCTCGGCTGCAATGGGGGCTCGTTCTCGACTCAGCCTTAATAAGATCATGATTCGAATAATTTCAAAGGTCAAATGTGTCACTTCCGATTGAAATCTCCGAAAAACTGGGAATTTCTGATGATAAGTCAACTGGCTACATGTGATGACCATCGTCCCTGTATAGGCCTAGGCCTATCTCCATACACCCTCATTACTCATTCAATGAAAAGGCGACAGTCGGTCGAACCGGTTTGTGCGATTGTAAATCATGCAGATTTATTTCTTTCAGGTTATTGTTTGTTTGAGTATTTGACAAAGTATGCTATGTACTATCTACTTTTAAAGGTTATAGATGGGGACTACATTTGTGGGCCCAGGGCTTACTTTTGCGTAGGAGCTCAGGGCCTAAGGCAGTCTTAAAACGTCCCTGCTTGCCTTACTCGATGGAATGTAGTTAATCTGAAATTTACATATTTTTCTGATCACTTCTTGAAGTTGCATTTTTGTCGCAGAGTACACATACTTATATATATACCTTAATTACTAAAGAAATTCCTAAAAAGGATGTAAGCAAGTAAACAAATTATATTATTCCATAAATAAGAAGTGAAGTAATAAAAAAAAATCTAAATCCAAAAGAAAGTAATTCAATAAATAGCATATTGTCCTGGCTTAGGACCGAGCAGCCTAGTTGAACATGTTTTAAGGCACCAACCATTCTCTTTTTGCTCAATACTGCTGGGCAGAAAAATATGAATTTCTTCAAACGATGATAGACGAAAGAAGCAAAAATAAAAACTAAAGACAAGCAGTTAAAAGTTAATTAAAATAAGAAGTATAGTAGTCGATTATGTATAAATTATTTTTGAAAGTAATGTGATCAAGGAGAATTAGAATAGCAAAAATAAAAGTTCAATTAATTTAAATCTGAGTACTAAATTTTAAAAAAAATGCAATTTTCAAATTTTAGTGTTTAAAAAAATGCAATTTAAAGGATAATTAAAAGGACAAAATATGTTAAAAAAAGTAATAAAATGAATCTGTAGGAAAATGGTAAAGTCATCTGTATAGCAGGGTCGGGAGTTTGTATGCATCTGTATAGCAGGATTTTCAGATTTAAACTAATCCCAAAATCGTTGGTCTTCAACATGTCTCTCTAGCAGCATCAATTTGTGATGACTCCATTTCCATCCATCTGGCCAACTGCCACCGTAAGGAATTCGATAAAGGACTTCTAGAAATGGGTAGACTCACCTGGATATTGTCAACGAAATTGCCAACAACTATTGAACAGGCACAAAACATACATCCGAAGTTACAGAAAAAAAAGTTAATTTTTCACTTTTTCTCCCACACTCCAATAAAAGTGCACATTTTCTTAAAATAAATGTTGCGGTTGTGTGTGTGTGTGTGCAGGTTTTTTTTCTTTGCAAAATTCTCCTTAAAGTTTGCTATTATCATTCATGAAAACAATGAACTTTGTTGCTACTGTAGTTTTTTTAATGGTGAACTTCAAAAAACGTGTTATGCCATAAATTTTGGAGGCCAGTATAGTTTCGCATTTAATTAACTTAATTTTTTCAAAATTATTGATTTTATGTTCAGTAAATGCTTCCAAAAGTGATGGCACTTTTACTAATAACATTTTCTAAATTTGTATCCATTTTAC
>BMAV01005644.1:655015-674444 GCA_019973955.1 Trichonephila inaurata madagascariensis | reverse complement strand
AAAAAAAAAAAGTTGCACACTATAACTCTATTTTGTTTAATTGAAAACTAAACTAAACTCAGCGACGCAACAGCTAAGGAGAGCCAAGGACTACTGTGCCAATCTCAGTTTTCATGACTTAAGGCACTGAGGTCCATCAGCCGATGTTCCGGTCAGGTTGTAAGTCTGACACGAAACCCCCAGTGTTTAGCTCCCAAGCAAGTTTAAATTCCTTTATAGACCCACTGAAAGGATGAAAGGCTGAGTCTACCTTGCCCAGTTCAGGATTTGAACCCAATTAATCGAAAAACTGAATAAAATAAAAGTGCATTTTTTTGCTCTCAATTTCGGTTATGAATAAACTAAGCTATACACAACGCTACTTGAACGCAAAAAAAGTCGCCTAACTTATTATTTAGTCGGACTACCTTTGTTTCAGAACATAGAAAACATTTGATGTGGCATTGTTATATAAAGATCTTGAATGATTCCAGTACTTATTGTACTTAAATTTTCAGCAGACTTTCATGGAGACACTGAATAGATGATGGAAGAAACAAATCACCTCTAACCTTTTTTCCAGTACATCCCAAAAACTTTCCAATGCATTAAGATCTAGGCCTTATGATGGACATTTCTAATAAGAAAATAATTCATTATGTTCCTTGAGCCTATTTTGAATAATTTGTGTTCATTGTCGTCTTGGAAGACACCAGTTTTATCTCAGAATAAAAAATTCCTGTGTGAAATGATTTGGTCATACGGAAAATTTATATATAAGCAACCCCACGACATCACTTCATTGTCACATCATAATGTTTCTGATTCCAGAACAGATCCATTTGCCAGGGCAGAAGACACTCTGCATGAAGCATCCGTCACTATATAGATGAGGTTTCCGTCTTACCCTGATACACCCACCAGTCTGGAATATCCTGAATCTTGACTCATCAAACCACATTTTCTCATTGCTCAGATGTCTAATATTTATCTTTTTTCGCAAAATATAGATATTTTTCCTGTGGTTCAACAACTATTGAGTTGAAATCCATTTATTTTGATTGTTAAATATTACAGCGAATTAACCCTTTATCTATCGACGGTACTTAAAAGTACCACATACTTTGAAATTACATAGAACAAATATTTTTACGAATACTCTGACGATATTTAGCAGAAATATTCGTTGAAATCCACTCTTTCAAGATATATGGCAGCATGGATTCTATGATGAGTATTTTATCGGGGAAGGCAAATAGTTTTACAGCAAAAGTAGCGTTTTCAGTTGACGTTTTGATCGGATTGCAAAGATCGTCATTTTTGTTCCGAAAAAGTAGTTAATGTCGAAAGGTAAGTATCTTGTTTTTTTTACATGTTAAAGAAGACCTTAGAAAACGATTTGATTATTTATTTTAAGTAAACAGTGTATATAATTAATTTTACAGTTGAATAACTTCGTGGTACTTATAAGTACCGACAGCACACTGGGTGTTAAAGCAAGAACTTAGTTGTTTTTTCGTCCGTGTTATTGACTTTTTACTGTGACATTACTTTTTACTTTGACGTATTATTGACTTTTGTTCTGTTTTGAAGCGTTATCACTATACTGCAATGGAGTTATGCCTTTTTTAGCGTTTCTTTTTGCTTAACTGACTTATTATGCTTTATTTATTTTTTTATTTTAATGTCCAAAAAATTTGTAACTTTGAATCCGAGCTTGTATTTTCTTTTGCCACACAATTAAATGAAATACGTATTCTTATTTCAAAAATTATATATCATCATTTTAATTCTTTTATGTGTAACAGAGATTTAACAGTAGTTGGAGATTTTCAAGGTGCTAATATTATTTTTATTATTATATCCTTTTCTTAGAAAGTCTGTAAGAAAGAAGCTCACAGTTTTCAAGAGTCTCTGGATTTGTTATAGAACCTACCATCTGAAATCAGTGATGAACTAATAGATGATTTTTCTGATGAAGAAGTCCCAGAAAATTATCTGCTGTAATTTTCGTTAGATTCTTAAAATGACAATCAAGAGGCTGAACTAAAAGTGCAGTAGTTCTTGTTAAGAAAATACAGCATTTCTTACCCCAGGATGCAGTGCTTTAAAAAACATTCAATCGAAACCTCACTCAAAATATACAACGTGTAATGAATTTCTGCGTATTGATGGGGAAAAAACTGTTTCTTTGAATATAATCATATTAAGTTTATGTGTAAAAAAAAGTAAATAAATTTTACAAATTTAATAACCCTTAAAAATAATTATTTTTGCTGCAAAATATTAGTATTCTCTGTGGTTATTTAGCATTTTTAAGAGTTAAAAACTGAGTTATAAAAGGCATTCGGTCTTTTCGTATTGTCAGAATTTTTGATACCTTTGTGTGCAGACGGTACTTTACAGTAACAATTTAATTAATTAGCTCTAACGAATTAAATTTCCCAAAGTTGAGTATTTTATTTATGTATATCCCTTAATTTTCAATGCAGTGATCCAAAAAAAAAAAAAATTGCATAAAAAAATTTGCAGTAAATCATAATGCGGTAGATAAAGGGTTAAGTAACTTGATTTTTTTGTGTGTGTGTGTGTGTGTGTGTGATTTTTCTCCATTAATCTCTTAAGATATCTTCGGTCCTATTCATAGCTTTTTCCAAAGGCATTTATTCCGAAATGTTTACAGTTCACCATTATCTCTCCAGGTTTTAATATTGTATTAGACTCTTATATCAGTTCAATTTCAATTATTTCAGTGATTTTTTTTATATGTAGATAAAAATTTTAAGCATTTGTAAACTTGGAAACAAACAAACAAATTCACACATGCTATACTTACATAATTGATCAATTGTACAAAGCTTCGACAATAAAAAATAAATTAGCAGCGGTAACACACATGTAAATCACTGTTCCACCGAATCAGTGACGAACTCTTCAGCAATTACCTATTTATTTTACATGGCGCCTTTTTAATTATCAGGAATTGTATCGAAACGAATTATATAATTTACAAATAAATAAATAAATATGAAACAAATAAATAAAATGAGCAAGTGATAAATAAAAATTTTATCTTGAGTCGCGAGTCTTACCTAATTGTGCTAAAGTTTATATAAGTTTGTTGATTTCCAGAGATCTGTTAAGTACAAAGATTATTTAGCAATAAAGCAAAGAGCTTCATACAGATAAAGGATAAGTAAAACCCCTTCAATAAGTGCCGCACGTCAGTGAAAAACACGTTCTGAAAGGCCCTCTGCACCCAAAAATATTGCTAAAATTGACCAAATAAGAACCTTGGTGATCCATGATCGTTGAGTCATAATCCAGAAATTCGTTTTACCGTTACATCAATGAGATTTTATGTTCACTGAGAATTTTTTTTTTTTTTTTTTTTTTTTTTTGAAATTCAGAAGTCTCCCGGGATTAAACGCAGGATTGAATATTTTTAACCTACCCATTCTTATCAGTTTATTTGAAAAACAAAATACATATGTACTTCAGTCTTCCTATTCATTAGACATGACTCCTTATAACTTTTGGGTATTCTCTTGTTGAAAATGGCCCTAAGACTGAGGCTGAGAGATGACATCATATGTAAGTTGCAATACATCATTAATGCTCCATCCATGTAAAGGAGGCTAATACACTACAAATCTGTTGAGCTCAAAGCCTTCAAGTTGGCGTGGATTAGTAGTGTGTAGAGGGGTTACCAACTCAGTCCTCGTCACTAGATTGAGGATCAAAATTACGAGGTTCGTCACTCATAGCCTTCATGTTGCTTTATAGTAAGACTTTTTAATATAACTTTCATTATATGCGCCATATCAAATGAAGCGGTCCAGTGTCTTTTCCGAGAGTGACAGAATCGCACAGCTGACATATTTCTCACACAGGTAATACTTCGATAACAATAATATAAAAGAGATAATTTTATTAGTAATTTTACTGAAGTTTTTTTTTCTTTCATAATATTAACGAAAAAGTAAATAATATCTAACCAGAAAACAATAAATTTGTTGTTGAAGATATTCTGTTATTGTTTCATGAATCAGTTTCCGATTTTGAGATATTCTAACAACCGATCTTCTGAAACCCATCATTTTTAAAACTTTATCAGACAGATATATGTAAAACGAGTAAAACTGAATTCACACTAAAGGCAATCAGCGTCGAGCGTTGAGCTTCTAATCAATCAGAGACTTCATTTTGCCCGAGATGAAGTCTCTGATTGGCTAGACGCTCAACGCTTGACTGCCTTGGTGTGAATGCGGCTTTATGGGTTCAAGCGATTTATCAGCGTTCAGTAATGTTTAAAGGTTTACAATGAAAAGATTAATATATTTTATTTCATGTTAAGAAATCTTTTTAAAATTAAAATCTTAATGTCAAAATTTAAAAATCATATCATTCCAAGTTTATCAAAAAGGACTTAAAAAAGTCTTTATGAGGAAATCAAATTTAGAGCTACTTGAGAAGCCTTAATTTCTGATGTGAATGCTTTAATTAAGTTATTAACTGTAAACCGTCATCATAACAAATGCGCTTCGTTTGTTGTTATTTGAAGATTCAAGGAGAACTGCTTCATTAGTTTTCAGATCATATCTGGGCAAAATGTTACCTTTATTTCTCATAAATATTTCTGAAATAGATCAGACGGAACCCTCACATGCGTTTCGTCCTTCTTCGTTGAATATCATCTACAGCTCCAAATCTTCCAAAATAATGGTAAATATTGCAAAACGATAATCTTCTGATCCCCATATTTTTTTACTTAAGGAACGAACAGTCAAGTATATTACATTTATTTAGTATCTATATGTACAAAACTGAATTAATTTATCAAAATATTACTTAATTCGTTCTAAAAAATGTTGCTTAATTCAATTGCTAAGCTTACAGCTGTAGGTGTACTTCTTGGGAAATATCTCCAAGTTGTCTGCTTTTGCAGAGAAAATCCCCAAAAAAAATTATGCAATTAAAAATTTTACAGCCTCAGAAATACTCAGAGTTACATAATGTATATGATAATGTTTAGCAGTTGGTATGATATGAGACATTTACCAATTTAAATATTTTTCCTGTAACATTAGTGAATTTTAAAACCTATGTATGCTCAAACTGTATTTATAAGCAACAAATCTTAATTTGAAAATTTTCCAGCATTAATTATTTTACACTCATTTTAGATAGTAAAGACACTAATAGAAGTAAAATATATTTTCTTCTAAATACTTTTAATTCTTAATATAGCCAATTTAAAAAGTGTGCATTGCATGTTATTTAGAGCTATTAAAATTTGGGATTTACCTTATATGCACTTAAGAATTACTAATCAATCTATTAATTCATGAACAAGTGCATTTGCATTTTCTAATAAAAAAATCAAGTAATATTGCACTTTGTCATGAAAAGTACCCAAATGTATAATCGAATTTCTTTATTTTGTTAGACTAAAATGTGCAATATTTACTTTAAAGCAGTTTTAACTTACGAATCAAAATCTATTTCCTGTGCTCAAAAGATTGTTTCAAAGATAGTTATTTTGGTTCTTACGTATTATTGCAACCTATTGGTGACATTATACCAAACGAAGCACATTGTTGCCAATTCAGTGTGTAAGACACATAGGAAATTGTAATTGCCAACTTAGTGAGTTATTAAGAGAGTTTACAATTGTTATGATAATACATAAATACCGTTATTTTTGAATGATGGATCTTAACATTGCTTTATGTATTTACATTTATATACAAGACAATTCATAAATAAGTATACAGTTTCAATGCACTATAAATCAAGATCAGTGTAAAATATTAAATGTAGCCTGTAACAGAATTGTATGGGACTGTTTTAAGTTTTGTTTAAGATAGTCACAGATATTCTATGTTTGAACCCTTAGTCACACGACACATCAAGCTAGTAATCCCTTTCTGCCCAAACATGTGTTAAGGTATCAACTCCATCAATAGAGGCTATGATATGTTGTTTCAGCTTCATCCACGACTTACTTTTGCACAAACAGCCTGCTTTAAATTCTTCATACCATTGTTAGATAGACTTTCTAGTCGAAGGTTCTTTTCCAAATCATGGCAAAAAAGGCTGCTGCACAGTAGTTGTGAATTCCATTTTGTTCAATTCAAGGGGGGGAAAGCCTTTTCCACTGTAGACACCGCCATTTCGATTGATTGGTCTCATGACTTTGCCCACTATTGCTTACATCCCATCAGAGGCTAGACACAAACTTTAAAAGTACATTTACCTTACGGTTCGCTGAGGTGGTGTTTGTCTTTGATTATTACTGTTTTATAGCATCTGGAAAGTGTACATTTCTTTATGAATCACCCTGTATATAAGAAATGAAATACATGTATTGTGTTTAGTAATTATTGTATTGATTATATTGTACATGTATGTAAATAATAAATATCTAAAATTCTTAAAACATTTTAAAATAAGATTACAGTTCAGTATAAATTTCAGTTGAAATAACTGTTTTATATTAATTAGTATGTATTGCTAAGTTCTCTATCACACACACACACACAACTTATTCTTATAAATTAATCATTTAATTATAGAAAGACGGAATCCCAAATGTGCACTTCAAAAACTGGGCAGAAACATTTGAATGTGTGCCAGAATTGTTTTTTGCTCCAAAATCTCAAGAAGAAATTGCTCAGGTAAAAATTAATATTTTGGAGGGATATAAATTTATTTTGTATTTATCAATTACCTTTCAGAATTCAAAACTTTATTTTTACTCTTTTGTTGTACTTTTAAATTACAATTTTTTATATTTTAAAAAATTCTAGATATTAGATTTAGCACGAGAAGAAAACAAAAAGGTGAGAGTTGTGGGCTCTAAACATTCACCTTCTGACATAGCGTGTACAAATGGATTTATGATCAGTTTGCAGAATTTCAATAAACTGGTTGAGGTATTATTTCTCTCTATATATATAAATTTTATTTCTAAAAAAATATCTGAGCATATTTAATAGTTATTATTATTTATATCAATTATTTTTCTTACTTTTTTAGGTTGACAAAAAACTTTTGAGAGTAAAAGTGCAAGCTGGTATGAAATTAACTGAGCTTAATGATATTTTATATTCTCATAACCTTGGGCTTTCTGTGTAAGCATTATATTTTATTTAAAATTATTCATATTTAAAAGTATAAGATTATTTTAATTAATCAGCTCCTTTATCCTTATAATTTATTTTGTTCAGTTTGCAGTTTAGGTGTTAAGACAGGTTTTGTGGGGATCATTTCTTTTACTTGCTCCTTAAGACAAGAGTTAGTCTCCCATGTACATTTTTGTCTCTTAACCATTATTTATAGGGTTGTTGAAGTACTTCACATGTTTTATAGATTAAAAATTTATTAATAAATATGAAACAAATCACATTAACAAAAACCTTTTTTAAAGAAACATTTCACCAAAATAGTTCTATCTGCATATATATATATATGAAGCTTCATTAAGAGCCTGTCAAAAGGGGATCCTGTTCTCTGGCCAACCTCTATTTACACTTCTTTGAAATAGACCATATTGATAATGAATCTCTCTCTCTCTCTCTCTCCTATTTTCTTTACCATTATATTGTCATTGAATTGTTTTTGGAAGAAATGGTGAATTTAAATCATATACTTCATTTTGCCCTATCTTAACTCTGACATGTGGTTTAGATTTGGACTTGCAATTAATTTACAATTAAGTAATTAGTAATATTTATGATGAAAGAGATGTATATTGAAATTTCATATAGTTAAAATACCTTTTTGGAAAAGCAATTTGCATACATCAATTTATAAAATTATTATATTGATTTTTTTTAACTTTGAAGTAATAACTTATTTATGCACGAAATAAACAAATCAACAATTCTTCCATTACTATTTGGATCATGAGTATTCAAAAAACTTCTTATATATATATATATATGACGTGATTTTGGAGTCAGAAACAAACAGTTTTAAAAAGGTCTTTATTCTAGAATGAGTACATCTCTTCTGACGCAAGAGGCAGAGAGAAAAAGAACGCCACCGAAAATCTTAAGTGGGTTAAACACTTAAAACACCGATCGCGGCGTTCATGAGTGCTCTTGAAAGTTAATGCTGACACATATAGGGCCATTAAATATAATGATCTGGAATTAGACATGCTGTTTGGATAGGCCATATGTTCGGAAGAAATGAATGGGTGATTAGTTTGATACTTGAAGAGGTGAGGAGAAAAATAAAAGTGAAGTGCGCTAGATAGGGAATTTAATTTTTAATCTAATTTAATTATCCTTACATATAAATATATCAAATACATTGATCATCTTGTAGCCTTTGATTCCAAAATTACCACACAACACTGTAATCATAGGTTCAACTTGTTAGTGATCTGGATGTCAAGATTAAAACTACTTTCCTCACTGTTTACACTTTCCAACACATTCTAAAACATTGCATCCAATCACAAATTTCAACATTTTACACAACCAAGTAAGTGTCATCAGCATTAATGTTTTTTGACATGCTGGTAAAGCCTTGATGTTTTTATTTGCTTAGGATCTATACTTAAACAATAATGGCCTTACAGTCATTTCAAGATTTTCATTTAATTCTGCTATAGTACTATTTTTAAATTTTCTTTTATTTGTATACCTTTATAAATCAGTTGTTTTTTTAACCAATGTAACAGTTATAAGAATAAAACAATTGTTATACCAAAGTATAGAACATATAAACTGTCTCTACTTGTGCCTTTTTAGTCATTATTGTTTACAAAAAAAAAAAGTTATCTTTCACAATTACTGTAGCTTTTCATAATTTTCTATTTTTTGTTTTTGTAAAATCAAATTGTTCTGAAACTTGGAATTCTTCATCTAACTCTTATGTTTAGATTTTCAGTATTTTGCTTTTTATTAACTTTATACACTTCTCCAAAAATACAGTTTGATGTAATTAAATCAGTTAAGTTTTGTTGTGATGGTGATTCAAAAAGTAGAAATGAATATAAATTGCATTTACAAGTTATTTGAGAAAGAAACTGAATAATGAATACAGAAATGAATTTCCAATTAGTAGCCAATTGTTTTTGTATTTAAGTTCTTACAAAATCAAAGATACGGTTTAATTATTTATCATTAATGTAGTTTTTAGAAGAAATACAGATGTTAAAAACAAATCAAATTTCTTTTGGTTATACTGATGATATTCATTCATATCAGTTTTTCTGATAGCTTTTACTCATAATTGATTCTGTCTATTATAAAAGAAAAATAAATAAATAAGTTTCAAAGTAGAATAATTTTTGCCTAAAATATTTCTTGTAAATATATCTTAGTTTTAAGATAAAAAATGTAATATTTATAAATTTGCAGGAAAAATTTCCTGTGATGCTAAATTTTATCCTTTTACTGAAAATATTAGAAATTTAAATATTTTCTTAAAATAATATCCAAATTATATGTAAAAATAATTGAATTATTGTATTTATTTTGTTTTTGCTAAATTTCAGACTTGGATCTGTTTCTGATATCACTATTGGAGGAGCAATTAGTGTTGGTACCCATGGGACAGGTATCGAATATGGGGTCCTTTCATCCTATGTAAGGCATTTGTTCAGATATTTTTTTTAGTTATGGTGATGAGAAATGCTTTTTTTTACTACATAAACAATGTTTATTTTACATTGTAATTTATAAAGAAAAAAATAGGATTTTTATAAGAGAAATCAGAGTAATATTTTGTTGTATAATTTTATCCAAAATCATGATCCATTAATTATTAACATCCATTTAAACTGTTATTATTAATATTGACGTCTTTAAGTTCAAACTTTTATGAAGTTCCTAAAATACAATAGAACTTCAGAAAATTATATTCAACAGAATTTATTTTGGTGCAATCAGAGTATATATTTTAAGTTGATTACTAACCACTTCATCTTGGTACAAATCAACCTCTTTAATTTTAGCATTTAATTTCTTTGTACCTGAAAAATAGAGGGTCTTTGCATGGCATATTTTGTTTTTATAGTAAATTATTTTTTAATTTATAGTTAATACCACACAGATTAGGTTTGATATTATAGTTTCTTGCCATACAATGAACAATTTATCTAGACATCCTATCATTGCCTTAAAACATTACAATGAAAAAATAACTGTATATCGTTAAAAGTACTCACACATTTACAATAAAAGCACAAATAAATTTTCAACATTTGCCATTTAGTTACAAACCAGTCATTTAGTATAAGAAAAATTTCTGTAATTTAGTAATATAGCCAGTATTGACACATATAGTTTTTTTTTTTACTATTTATCTTTGTTGTAATAATAACTGACTTATTTTCTCTACATTAAAACTAATGATTATTCTTAGTAAAAACATTGATTGAAATGATATTGCAGAAGGGATTTAATTTTGCTTTGATTATGTACAATATCATGTATTCTTTTACATTATATTTAAAATAAAGTATATATATTCAATTATTTACTTCTTAAAGCTTTGTCCATACACCAACTGCTTTTCTCTAATCAATTAAAGGGTCACATTTTTATATATATATAATGATTCAAAAAAAAAATTGGCAATTTTTTTTCTCTTATCATTGATTCTTTTTATCCTGGAGATTTATTTCGAAGTGTGGCAGGTTACATTCTTGCAATGAAAAAAGCATGTTTAATAATAAATTGGGCAAGCTTTTAAAATGACTGATTGTTCCTTACTTATCAAAAAATGTATTCTAGAAAAATCACATACCATGTGATATTAGTACATTGAAAGCTTTTCTTGTAGTTGATCTTTTTCACATTCAAACACGTCAAAATACGAATTTTATTTTGTCTTGTTTTGTGACTAATTCTACATTGCTTTGCTTGTCAGCCTAAATTGCATTGGATATGTTTCAAAAGTTATAAAAATATATATAAAGTTCTGAAAATAAATATAGAAATATGATTGTCTGAAAAATAAATGCTTTATTGTCTCAAATTAATTTTAAAGATATTTTGGAATTTTGTTAGTATACAGCTTTGAAAAATGTTACTACAAAGAGTTGAATTAAATTAGAGTTCATTTAAAACCAACCCCATTATTAGTTACATATTAGTTTTTATCAATAAATATATTACTTTAGTTTTGTAAATTTGGGAGGCTTTAAAGGTATTTTACATTTAATATTTTGTAAATTAATTGCAATTGTACAGTTTAATTTTCTATTAGAGTTGAAAAAATTGTTTCAATCATTTATAAATTTTGTTGCAAGTTTTACTTTAATATGTATTATTTGTTCTAGTGTTTATATGCATTATGTCATATACTAAAAAAATTTTAATTACAGATAACTGAAATGGAACTGATGTTATCTAATAATGATGTGATAAAAGTCTCTCCTGAAAAAGATTTTGATGTGTTTCAAGCTACTGTTTGCAGTCTTGGCTCATTTGGGATTATTTTAACTGTTACAATACAATGTGAACAAGCATTCAATTTGCACATGAGACAATATGGTTTACCTCTAAAAGATGTAAGATATAATTTGATTTCTGTTATAATTAACTATAGATAAAAACTGCATTGATGTCAATTTCAATTACTTTGACTAAAGTTAAAAGTATTTAACTGAAAGAGTTCTAATGTATTCTATATTCTTTTATGGTCATAAATTATAAGTGGTTTTTTTTTTTTCTTCCAAACCATGTTGCGTAATATTAATACAGTTCTTATAATCTTATTTGATAATTCTGTAATTAAATGTCAAAGACTTGATATTTTTCCATTGTAAACCTAACGAATGAATCTCTATAATAAATCATAAAAATATTTAATACAAGCATAAAAATGGATTATTTTTAAATATCTTGAGTTTTGTTAAATAAATATATAGAGTTTTAATTAAAACACTTTTCTTTAGGTTGTTGAAAATCTTGACGTACATTTGACAGGATCTGATCATTTTAGATTTATGTGGTTTCCGTATACAGATAATGTAGTTGTATCTCATACTTCAAGGACCGATTTGGTAAAATAATACTTATTATCATATTTAATATTTAATGAAGACTCAAAAAAATATGATATAATGATTATGATATGATATGTGATTCCTGTAAAAATTTAGTTTGAATTTTTGACATATTACAAAATTAATTGTAAATTTTTGATATTTACTATGTTTAGCCTGCCAGAAAAGAAACGTGGCTTAGAAAAATTTGGGATCTTTTCTGGAATTACGGCATTGGATATCATGCTCTCGAATTCTGCTATTATGTGAGGTAATGGTAAAATTTTTATGTATTTGATTTGCATTTATTTTTCAAATTATATATAAATTAAGCCTTGTCATTTCATAAAAATAATTTAATTTATAATATATGTTATATGTGCATGAATTTAAATATCAAAATATTTTTCAGTACATTCTTTCCACATTGGGTGCCGCATATCAACCGAATCTTCTACTACCTATTGTTTTCAACATCTAGTACAAAAACTGATCGAAGCTACAGAGTCTTTAACTTTGAGTGCCTTTTTAAGCAATATGTAAATGAATGGGCTATTCCTATGTAAGTGGATTTTTCTTTCTTTCTCCCTTCCCTCTGTTGTTTAATCGCTAGTTATGATACTGCTTAAAGTAAAGAATTATCAATATATATCTAAAATAAAAACTAAATATCTTCTATCAATTTGATCATTGCCAGAAACAATTCAATAAAATTTAACATGCTTTTGAAGTTTTTATTTACTGGGGAAAAAATACTTTTTCCATAAATTTCTTCCTTTTTTTTAACAGTGAAAAAACAGGAGTTGTATTATGGCAGCTAAGAGAATGGATTGAAACTACTCCTGATGTTTATGTACATTTTCCAATAGAAGTTAGGTTTACAAAAGCAGATAACATCTTTATCAGCCCTGCATTTGGAAGAGATACTTGTTACATAAATATTATAATGTACAGGTAATTATTTCTATAAAGTTACTTTTATTAGTGTTACAGCTGATTTACTATTGCAATAATTTATAAAGTATCAGATGATTTCTCAAATTTTAAAACTCATTATATTCCTGTTGAAGTTAAGTAATGCTAAAAACATTATTTGGATTAATTGCTATAAATTTCTTTTATCACTTCGATCAACTATTTAACTGAAATTAAAATATTTTGTTTCATACATTTCTTTCTCTCTTCTGGTAGAATATTATACATAGCTAGATTAATAAAGTATTTTTTGGTTGTTGTTTGCAGTTTATGTAATACAAACTAAATAGTGTTGAAAACAAGAAAAAATGCTTAAAAACAGCATTTTAATATTACCTTTACTTTCAAGATTATTGTAATTATAATTTATTTGAAGTGAAGTCTTTGTTGTACCTTTATTCATGTTTAATTATAAAATAAATTTTAATCATATGCAGTTTATTTAAAAAGCACTGTGTTGTATTTTAGGCCGTATGGTAAGTCTGTTCCGTACAAAAAATATTGGGAGGCATATGAGCATATTATGTTGCAGGCTGGTGGTCGCCCTCACTGGGCAAAGGTAAATTCTTTTTTTTTTTATTAATGTAAAGATTTTTTACTAATATCTCTAAAAAATTACTGCTTGCCCTTTTTGATCAAATTTTATCATACATAATGTAATTTAGTTCCAATATCTTTAAATATTGATTTTATTATAACTTCATAGTAATAATAATTTAAATTTTGTTTTGCTCAAAAATTATCCGATTATAATCCAGAACTTCAATCTTCAACTAACAACATATAAAAATGATACCTCTTAAATTCTTCATATATATAATTGTAAATAACTTGGTTGCTTCATATTTACCATTAAGTTTACAATCAATTTCAGAAAATAAAAAGGGCATTTTATTTGTATGTTTGTGAAAAATACCATATTTCAAAATGTACGTTCTTTTTTTTAGGCTCATTCAATTACAGCACAGACATTTAGACACATGTATCCATTATTTACAAAATGGTGTTCAATACGACAACAGTTAGATCCCATAAATATGTTTATGAATTCCTATATGACTCGTATATTCTCATAGTATTTAGATTCAATGCAATTATAAAGTATTTTTATATGTTTTTAATATATAATTCAATTTCATTGAGAAATTTAAAGGTTTTAGCTGAATTATGTAATTTGCATGCGCAAGTTGTTCTGTTGGTCATATTGTTTTTGTAATAAATACATTTTTTAATTAGCAAATAATTTTCTTCTACAAGCTAATTTAAAATTTATCGAAATATTTATACTTTTATATGATTTTCTACATCAATTTTCATTTAAATTATGTAACCTAATTGTTCTTGTTGAACTTGTGCTTCCATTTTACTGCAGATATGTTAAAACTGTATACTCAATACTATTTACCTATGCGTGTAATAAATATACCAACAAGATAGAATAAAAGTACTTTGAATCTATTATTTGTGTTCATTTTGTATATTTGCTACTAAAAAAAATTCTCTCAAATATTTTATAGTACATTAGCTACAGCATGTAGCTCTATTAATGCTTTATATGATAGCAGATATTTAAAGGAGAGTAGAGTATGTGATAGCTTTATGTTGCAACTTCAAGAGTAAAGCAGCAGCCCAGTGAATCAAACCTCAAAATTTGTAAACCCAAAAACCCTCGGTGCAATTCTGAAGTATAATAAACTCCAAATGAAAAATAATCAAATCTTGGTCAGTATTATTTTGTATTCTTTTTTGAGAACTAGGGATAGTTTGTTTTGAAATAATGTTAAACTAAAGCAAACAAATTGCTACGGCTGTAAATGAATAGGCTGTACCTTGTAATTTTCGAACACAATCAGCAAAAGAGCCTCTTTAACCATTTAAATAAGTAAAAACTTTGTGCAGTTAATTTAACTTTTTAATAATCTTAAATTAAAGCCATGCCAGATATTTCAAAAATATATCAGTTGTGGATTAAAGGTTATTTCACTCAACATTATTAGATTTTCTAGATAATTTTGCTTATGATACCATTATATCTTTTTTTTTCAGCTATCAGGAAATTTATTACTGACTTTTAATGTGCATTTTTTATACCATTTTAGAAAATAATGGGCTAGTGATATTCTATGAATTATGGTAAAATCAAATGCATCACTATTTTTAAAACTCCACATTGTGTAAGGACCTTGAACCTCAAATATTAGTGTATTATATTCTAGAGATGGCGATCCGAGATCGATTAATCGAAAACTCGATTTCTCAGGCCAAAAAAATCGATTTTTTAAATCGATATGTAGGACTTAATCAATTCAGTGAATCAATATTTCATCCTAGAAAATCAACATTCAATTTTTTTCTGTTTTGGTAAAAATCATAAAATTAGTTGAATGCACTATCTTTGAAACCTGTTATGTTACAGTGTTAGCGGTTAAAATAATTTACTGGCAAGAACAAAAAAAACTCTATTTATCATCACGTTCACTCAATAGCCATGATGTATACGAGTATCGTGGGATCATCTGTTCCTTGTGAGCACCCTTTTTCAATTGACAGCCACATTGCAAGTGATGAGTGGAACCGCTTGGATCCCAGTAGACAGACTGTTGTTTTTAAAAAACTTAGATATTAAGCATTGGGAACTATAAGCTATATTATCTATTTTCTAAACTTTTTAATGCAACAAATACTTTTAGAAAATAAATGTCTTCTTTTATACCTGATACTTTGATATGGTAATAAAAATAATTGTAATTGTCACGAAATCCCTGAACTAAAAAAATTCCTTGATTTTACTGATAAAAGATCATTTATTTTGATATCTTTCTTGTTTTTCATAAAATGGATTTATATTTACATTGTAAATGCAGACTTGGAAAAAAAAGTCGATCTTTTAGACATCGATTTTTTTGTGAATCAATTTAAAAATCGATCTTTTTCGGAAAGAATTGTCATCCCTATTATATACTCCTATTATTTCTAAAAGATGGTTTTCAATGAAAATGAGTTAAACATTAGCCACACCCTTTCATGTTAATAGGCTGCATCATTAGTACTTTAAAATAGAAATGGTTGATTTTTTTTAAATAGGGCTGTGGATTGGTAATTACCTTTGCATACCAAGTACATTCCCCAGGAGTATGTATCACTATTTAATGAGGCACCATTCAGGTAGATACCAATTGCCACAATTTAATTTTGTCACTCAGTTTCCTTCCCAGAGGAAGGCATCTGAGCTTTGAAAATTGTACTAGGAATTTAATTTTGCTGAAAGCACATGAGCCAAACAGACACTTTAGAAGTCTTTAACATTCCACATAATCATATGACATGGATGCATCAATTTTTTGCATCATGAAAATTCAACAACTTGTGCCAAGTTCAAACTTGGATGTACAAGGGCAGCGCCTAACCAACTATTCCATTCAGCTGGCCAGACAGAAACATGATATATAAGATAATATGGTCTAACACAGAAATGTCACTTCCTCTAGTCTACACAATATTTTGCCATTGATCTAAATGCATAAACAGTCTTGTTCATGTGATTTAAAGTGTTAAATGATACAATCTTGTCAGTACGCCCTTTGTGTCACATAGGTAACTATACTCTTAGCAGTAACATAAATGAAATTAGTCGCTAAAAATATATAAAATTTCTGATTCTAATGGTGCAATTAAAAAATTTATAGTGTAATAAGCAATTGACAATTCAGTAAGAAGTCCAAATTTTAAAGTAGATTAGAATGATACTGTACTATACTAAATCGATATGAAAATTCAAACAGCAACTGAATGCCATAAATTTAAGATTTTACCTTACTATTTTTAAGTAGTTATAATATAGTTACCTTTATTTGTGTTTTATAATTATAAACGAAAACACAAATAACACTTCATAAAAAAAAGAGAAAACTCAAGACACCTTTTAACAAAATATTTGCAACTGCATAGCAGAAGTTAAAATGTTAAAATAAATTTAGCAGTACAAGAGTTGGGGGAGAGTACTTCCTCTCTGCCTAACAGCTTACCAACCACCACTGTACTAATTATATGACTGTTCATACTCAAATTGTAAAACTGTAATTTATATGTATTATATAGTTCTATTTCAAGTCTTTATCTCTGCATTTTAATTTTTACTTCAATTTAGTGCCTATTCAAAAACTATGTTCTTAATCACCTTTTCTTCTACGTCTTTGCTTCTGCACCTTGACAGCCACATATAATTGTCCATGAGTAACTATTGTTTCCTTCATTATTACACATAAACCAATTTTATCAAAACTCCCCCCTCCCTGTGATTTATGAATATTTAGGGCAAATACCAATAATACAGGGAAATGTGTATGTTTCAGTACAAATGGCGTATCCAAGTCCCCCCGAGTGGCCAGTTTTATTCTTGGAAAACATATACTTCGCCTTTCTTATCTCCTGATAAAGTTTCACACTGCAGTATATTCTTCTGAATATTTTTCTTTACCACTCTTGTACCATTGCACAGTCCATCAGTAATACATAAATATCTTAATAGCATGACGATACAGCCTAATTTCATAAATGCAGTTTACCAGGTGGCATTCCTGATGGAGTTAGAGATAATAGATATTCAGACAGATACTGTAGCTTAACATTCTCTTAATGATCTCCATCGTTCTCTCATTAACTCTTCAGTTGAATTTAACTTTTTATGACCCTTTTTTACTAACTATACCTTATACATATATTCATTACAGCATCTCCAAAAAACTTTTTTATAAATAGAAAGATATTTTTATTTTTAAATATTTGTTAAATTTTAAATTTGCATTTAATTATTTTGCTAATTTTTTTTAAAAAATATGAAAATTATACTTATTAAAAAAAAAGTTTTGCATTGTGCATACAAAATATGTTCCAGATATACAGAGAAGTGTAACATTTTTAATTGTATATGTAGGGAAACTTAAAATAATATTACCTTCAAAGTAGTAGGTTCTATTAATTACAAAAACTTTAACTGGTACAAAAATAAATTGAATTTTTCCAATTTTTTAAATATATTTATTTTTTACAAAAGAAACAAAAATGTAATCGCATAGAAATGTACAAATTAAAAATTCATTTAACATTTTATAAAACTGCACATTAATTTCCTTTTCTAAAAAAATTACTACTGTTCTTTAAAATTATGCAATAATTAATACATATACAGTAGTAGAATAAACCGAAGCATTTTAATATAATCAAAACATAAATTTATTGAATGAAAATCTAAGCAACACTAACTTAAAAAAAATGAATTTATAAAAAAATATTTTATTAGGTATTTGCACTTCATTAGTATAACAAATATATATCAGATATCCAAAACAGGAACACGTAAAAATTGTACTTATAGCAATTCAACTTAAAATTAATATAACTGTGAAAAAAATTAATATACGAATATATATAACATAATTTAGTATCTACTCAAGAATGTCCAAATCATTTTGGAACATTCTATATACCTGTTTAAAGTACAATAGAATCACATAAAAAAATAGGTAAATTGCATATATTCACCCTACTAATGAAACTGCTATATATACTAGGCAAATATTTTGCAATACAGAGAGATGTGTGTTGAATCATAATATATATTTATAGGTATATATACCCTACTACTACTAAATGTATATTCATCTGGCAATAACCTAATACTACTAATTTACTATTAAAAAATATCAGGCAAATAATACATACAATATTCAATTTAAATGTATATTGAAAGAGAAAATTAACTTTTGCATACAAAAGCTTTAATTTGTGTCTTCAGTGTAAATAAGTACACGAATATCAATTTTTTTTTTTTTTTTCATATTCTTTCAATACTCAAAACAATTTTAACACTGAGTATTTATTACATTATTTATCTCTTTCTAATTAAATTAGATTTTATAAATTTAATTCATTGACACATGTAGAACAAGATAATGTATTTAATTAAGATTCATAAAGTTTAAAATGCAAAATAATTTTATTGCTTCTAAATAAAGGATAGATAAAACTGGTAGAAATAATATAGGACAAAGATATAATGAAAAATTCTTTAACAAGATAGACAATATATTGTACCATGATCGTGGCACCAAAACGAAGAATTACTAGAAAAATTATGCAAGATATTGATTTTTTTAATCATAAAATATTATAGTATTTAATTCACCAAAATTTGCTATAATACTTTATATCAACATTAGATAAAAAATTTCAAACTAAATACACAAATATAAACATTCTACTGAAACTGTGTACAGCAATTCTAAAGAGCAGAAATGCTAAAAATTGATTTATAATTTGAGAATCCATATCCTCAAAATGGACGGTGAATAATGTTCTTTCAATCAATTGCAACAAAAATATTTCAAATAAAAGAAAAAATATCTCAGAATGTAAGAGAATATTTTAATACTACAACAAATATTCTTAACTAAAAAAATCTAACTA
>BMAV01005644.1:609566-654615 GCA_019973955.1 Trichonephila inaurata madagascariensis | reverse complement strand
AACATTTTTACACATTAAATAACATAACAAAAACAGAGTATTAAAATATATATCCAAATAAATGTCAGTCTTTGAAAAGTAGAACAGCAATATAAAAACTTAATATTTCATATCACAATAGCAACATATCTTGCAACCCTAGCATCTAATTTATATTAAAAAATAGCATTTAGTTTTATATTTTAACTTTTAAAACTAAAACAATAAAATTTCAGACAAAATTAAATTTGAAAAATGCACATTCTATTTTAGAACCATAAAATATGTTGAACTACTAATTTATGATGATTAACACAGGCTCTAAGAATAATGGGAAACTAATATGCATGCAACTCTAATAATACAAAAAAGAAATTACAAATGATGGAGACACATGGAAGTGAACATATATACAAAATATTCAAAACTCTTCTCTTCTAATAAATAAAATTTAAAGTACAATAAAGATACCGAGAAACAGCACCAAATCTCACTAAACAAAACTAAAGCATATTTGAAAAATAGGAAAATTGTTTAAAACATAGAACTAATTAAATATGATTTCAGAAATATTTTTGAAATCACGTTTAATTTTTCTCCCTCTTCCCAATTGCAACAAAATCAGCAAGAACAATTTAAACCTTATTCAAATTACCTCAACTGGATTATATAAATAATTTTCTTGACAAACATTTAAAATGCTTACCAATATGACATTATATACTCAAACTTAAATTATTCAAAAAATGTTAGATATACATATAAAATGATATGTTAAGAAGAGAAAAAATAACATTTTGAACGCATTGCAAGCAATATAAACAAGGAACGGTGCTTCTATATATAAATGCATAATGCTCAATATTAATAAAACACAATTTCACTCTTTATTTTTGATAATTGAGGCAATAAGGTGTAGGTAGATTAATATACTTCATCTACACTGTCTACAGAGTTATGAAAAATGGAAGAGATTCTTTGTTAGGGCAATTCAAGTGCCCCGAAAAGGTCATTAAGTTCAAGCATTTGCAGATCTACAAAAAATACAAAAAAATGCTCACTTAAAGAATAAAAAGAATAGTCGCAATCCTACTATAGACTATCGTTGACTGATGGATGGCTGTTATAGCTGAAGTGGTCTTCACTGGAAGAGTTTAATTCCTCAATTATTGCAAGTGGGGCTCGCTGAATCTGAAAAGAAAATAATTATACAAATACTGTTTCATTTTTTTTATATAAATAAAGAGGCTAAGGTTAAAATAGAAAGAAAGAATGCTTTACCATGCATTTTCGATTTTATTGCTCCTGAGCAAAGACATGGAAAATAACAAATAAGAAAATTTAATAACAAAATATGTTATATTAGAAATACATGTAAATGTAATTTTAAAGCAATTTTTATTTTTGTATGACAAAAAATTAATGTTAAAGATATTATAATAATAAAGGTAGACTACATAAAGAGCAGGAAAATAATTAATGCAATTTAACTTCTAAAGCATGGTTTTACACTTTTTAAAAGAAAAAAAAATAATGAAAATTATAGCTCTTGACATTTTTTTTAAGAAAATAACAAATTTTTAAAAAAATCATAACTTTCAAGTCACATTTTTTTATTGGAGAGTTGAAATCTTGTATACATCAAAACTTTTGAATAAAATTATACCAAGTTCCTTTATTTAAAATTGTTCTTTTCCATTTTATAAGCAAAATATGGAACATATATTACTTTAAAACAATATTTCATCCTGTAATGTACTTTTCTTATTGTAATCAGCACATTGATATATTCAATGCATCTCATTTCTAAATGACACATTTTGAAACATTGCTGTTTCTTTAAATCCAAAACAATAACATTAAGAAAATTGAAATGCATTGCTTAAATGTCAATTAAAAGAGCAATGCAATACAACTTTAATTTTTTATTAATTAATTATTAATATATTTACATATTTGGACCATTAACAAATAAAATATTTATCATATTTCAAAAAATATAGTGTCTCAATACCTGAGATTGTACATTTTCTCCTGTTATTCGAGATTCCCCATTTGGCAAATCCACGTTTCGACTACTATGCTCCTCTGTAAGAAAAAGTAATAAAAAATATATAGCAATAATTATTAAAACCAGTTATGCTATATAAAAAAAATATTTTATTCCAATACGTACCTACAACTTCTGCCAAATTATTTGATACTCTTCTATTAGAAGCTACTGATGCACGCCTAAAATATAAAGCATTGTTTATAGAGAAATAGATTATATATATACATGCATACTAGCAATTACCTACTTGCTCCACTGGATATTTCATAATAATGTATAATTATATACATTTTTTTAAAGTTATTGATATCTAAGTTTTAGCTAAGCTTTTGATTGTATTCCAAAACATTTTTACAGCCCTCATTTTTTTTATTCAAAAAGAACATAATGTGAATTTCTAAGATAGAACATATTTATCTTTTATGCTCCAATAACCCTATGTCTTAGAGGTCGATTTCAGTAAAACCCATTCGTAGCAGATCTCTACTCAACAAAAGATACATGTTCAACAAATTTCAAATCTGTAGGTCTTATAGTTCAAAAACAGAGTTTTTGACTACAGTTGTTTTGCTACCTCCCCCTTGGGAATCGATTTCGGCAGAAATGTTGCCAAATCAAAAGATTTCAGCAAATACAATGATTTTCTAAACATGAGAGGGAACAGCCTTCCACTATTGGCTACATTTCATGGAATTTGAAAACTTTACACATACATGCATAGATCCTTTTGTAAGCAAGCAAGTTTTGAAAAAAATTCACTCAAAACAAATTTGAAAACTTTTTTTCCAGCAGAACTATGCTTATGGCTCCTTTGAAGCATCAGCAAAGCTTGTTACGAAATTTTGGAGCTGTAAGATCAATGGTGTGGATTTGTAAAGTTCTCAAACAAATATACAAACATTCATATTTATACATATTTATATATAAGATAATGAAAAGAGAATTAAATATTTGCATTTTATTCATATCCAAAAAAAAGTTTTAAACTCAATTTTATTTCTTAAGAAAATTAAAATATATACTTAAATAAAGAAATAATGTAAATGAAAAAAAAAAATTTAAACAATTGAACCAGAGGTTCCCAAACTTTTTTGTCTCATAGACCCCTTGCCATGGTTTTCGGGTTTGGGTAGACCCTGCTTACTTAATATTGAATTTTGGCAAAATTATCAACTTACATGCCTTTTTAACAGCTGGTACAACTACTTACTTTAAAATAATTGAATTTCTAACAAGTGAAGTATAACATTTAAAATTTAAGCACATGTTAATGAATTAAATTAATACACAAAATAACTAAACAACAAATAAATGATTTTAAAGAGAAGGAATAATTTGGTGCTTCAATAACAAATTTTCAACATTTAATATCAATCTAACCAGGTTTCACCCTAAATCTCTTTGGTTAGTAAGTGTCCAATTTTTTTTCTCTTCTTTTTGTTTCTTTAGATTGGCAAACTCACTGAAACTCCCTCTCACTAGGAAAAGCAATTAAAACCTTTCTCATGATATTCCATAGTTTGTGACAAATAACAGGTATGTCTTTTTAAAGCCAAAATTGCTGATATCTGTTTTTAAACTTTATTGTAAGATGTTCATTAGGACCTATTCTGTTCAGTTCCTATTGTAATATGACATTTTTTTCAACATGACTATATGAATTCATTATCTACTGTGGCATCACTATAAAAAAAGCAATCTTTCAAACCTTCTTTCAAAATCTGAGTAAAGGGCATTTAAATATAGAATGTAGGTTAGAATGTCCTGACAGATTGTCCGTAACAAAATGAAAAAATTCGCGATGTGCAATATTATATTTCTTCTACTAAATTCTGGAAAGAAATAGTGAAACGGTCCTTGTCTTAATAAAATGTATGCTATCACCTAGTAACCACAAATTAACCTCACTAAAGTTACTAAATAAATCAGTTAAATTGGTAAAATCTGGTTTCCACAAGATAAAATTTTTTTTAAAGATTAAAATCACAACCTGGTTTAATGAGAGCCACTGTCATGACCCCTATTTACACCTCATGGACCCCAAAATTATTTTTTTGCTGGCGTGGACCTCTTGCAGGTTGTCATAGACCCTTGGGGGTCTATATAGACCACTTTCAGAAACACTGAATTAAACAATAACTTTGTTTTAATATTAATTCCTATTAATAAGTTAAGAAACAAACAACAAAGCAATATTTAATTTGTAAGCCAAAAATTTTACATTAATCATATCTAATAAATTTAATTATAAACTCAGTGGTGCAACAGCCCATGACTACTGTGCCCATCCCAGTATACGTGACCATTGGGCGCCGAGGTGTATGAACAGATGTCCCGTTTAGGTGGTCAGTCTGAAGCAAGACCCCCAGTGTTTAAGTCCCCAAGCAAACTTGGTATTCATTTATCGACCCACTGCAGTACGGATGAAGGGTTGAGTCAACTTTTCCCAGCCCGGTAATAGAACCCGCACCAGTGGCGTGGAAGCGCAATACTCTACCATTGGGCCTTAAATTTAATTATAATCCTCATCAATAAGCTTTGTGGTTGGCAATAATAATTATATTAATAATTTATGTAAATATTTAATCACTTAACGGTTGCATAATTTTGAAGAAAACGGTCATAAAAGTGGCTACTTCTTTTATTCAAGAACATTATATAAAACTAAGTGTATGTGCAATATATGTATTTATTGTTAAATTTTGGGGAAATTTTTAACTTGAAATAGAGAAAAAATTTAATTTTTAAGAAAAGCCAACATTTAGGGTTATTACAACTGAATGTTGGTTTTCTAGCAAAGAGAAAAAATTTAAAAAATGAGCTTCAAACATTAAAGGAGAATTTTTTTACACTTATGCATTCTGTAAGCATACATTAGTAATTTTTTTCTTGTGAGATAAATTTTGAAGCATGAGATGCAAAGGCGAACATCACAGGTAACAGTACAGATCCATCATCACTGCTCTCAGATTCACTAACCAAACCTTCGAAACAACCAGTTATTTCAGAATCATCCATTTATATTTAAACTAGAATCTGATTCACTTCCTGATTAACTCCATAATGTATACCAGGGATGCACAACCTAAGGCCAGCGGGCCGATTTTGGCCCACGAAGCCTTTAAAGTTGGCCTGTGAATGTCTATTATAATAGAAGAGTAATCTAAAATGAAATTGACCTTAGTTAATTAAACAGGGGGAAATCGTATTCGAAAATAGCAAATAATTGTTTTACAGTTGTTCATTAAGTTTTTTTTTCAATTTATTACGCCGCTTTTCAATATGTTTCCTTCATGGCTATCTGTGAGTACGAGTTTTCATATAGAAGAAGTTTGCAGACATGATCCCTGGCAGCCATTATTTCTTCCATCGCATCGTCTGGATGCAGAGAAGGTCGAAGAACACGCACGCGTGCCGAAACAGTCTCAATTCGAAATTATGCTTAGCCAATCAAAAGTACCTATCGAACTCTCATGTTTTTCTTCATGTTGAACGTTACCAATAATAACTTTAACTTCTACTTAGCTGCAATGATCATTCTTTTAAACAACCCCGTGGTTTTGCTAGTATATCGGGAATGCTGAAATCTCTGTCATAGAATGGATCTGATATTCTTTTTGAAATTTTGCGTTTTTAGTCTAGTATCATTTATTTATAAAGCCATATAAAATATTTTAGAAAATGAGGGAGGAAAAAGGTGATTTTCAAAATCGCAGAAATTTCAAGATGCATGTACAGATAAATACTGTTTTATCTATTACAATGATACTGTCACAGGCTTAATATGTAGTTGCAAGATTGCTGTGGTAAAAGAGTATAACGTAAAGCGATATTATGAAACAAAGTATAACATTTTGCATCTATGAAAAAATATGAATGATCGTAAAAAATCAAACAACTCAAAAAAACTTTTAGTAGTCAAGCAAATTTTTTTTCAAAAATGTACAGTTAACTTGAATTTATATGTGGAAGTGAGCTTAGGTGTCGCTGAAATTATCACTAAAGAAGGTCGGCCATTCATATATGGTGATTTTGTTAAAAAGTGTTTGTTAAATGCATCTGAAGAACTTTGCCCTGAAGCAAAAAGGAAATTTCAAAATATGAGCTTAAATTGAATTAATATTCAAAGAAGAATTCAACAGCTGAATGAGGACATTGAAAATCAAGTAAAATCAGCCGCTTCAAACTTTGTATATTTTTCTTTAGATATTGATGAATCTACAGATCCAACATCAGTAAGCCAATTGCTTGTGTTTGTTCGTGGAATTGATAAAAAATTTTGTGTTACAGAAGAACTTCTTGGAATGTTTGTTTCCCATGAAAGGGCAAACAACTGGAAGTGAACTTCTTTCCAGTTTGATACATTTGTGCGATGCAGCTTCCTTAACATGAACAATTGTGTTAGCATTACCACAGATGGAGCAAAATCAATGACTGGCACAAAAATTGGAATGGTTATGCTGCTAAAAGAACGCCTTGCCCATTGTGGTGTAGAACTATTGCAGCTTCAATGCATTATTCATCAAGAGAATTTATGTGGTAAAGAATTACGATTTGCAACCTTAATGCAGTGTGTATCTGAAGCAATTAAATTTATTTGTAGTAATGCCCTCAAATATAGGCAATTTAAAGAATTTTTAAAAGATTTTGATGATTAGCCTTCTGATATAACACAGAAGTTAGCTGGCTCAGCCAAGGAGTTCCCTTAAGCATTTTGTGGAACTATTTGATGAAATTGCTACATTTCTAAGTGACTGTGGTAGAAATACTAGAAGGTTAAAAGAAGCGTTTCCAGTGTGATTTAGCTTTTCTCACAGACATAACAGGCCATTTGAATGACTTAAACACAAAGCTACAAGGAAAGAATCGATTCATTTTTCGATTGATAAAAAACGTAAAGACACATTTAAACAAAAATTATGTTTATTTCAAAACCAGCTGAACACTTAAAAATTTTGCACACTTTCCCTACTGCCAAAAAATGCATGAAAAATTTCCACACATAAAGATGCAGTATGAGGAAAAAATTCAAATCTTAAGCAATGCATCTGATGATCGGTTTTTAGATTTAAAAAAGTGCCAAACAAAAATGTATGCCTTTTCTTCTGCATTTTCTGTTGAAATAAATCTAGTGGATAAGAGTATGCCGTTAGCCTTAATTGATTTACAGAATTATGATGTTATCAAAAATCAATATTAGAATTTTATAAAAACTCACCCGAGTATTTTTCGTGCTAAAAGCAAAATGCAACTACATGTGCCACTTTCTTTGGCAGCACTTACATTTGTGAGCAAACTTTCTCACTCTAATGAATTTAAACAAATTAAAAATAAGAAATAGAATAGCAGATGAGAACCTTTCTTCTGTTCTCGTATTGCCGCAACAAGTCTTAAGCCCGACGTAAAATCAATAACTTCCCAGCCATCTCATTAAATTTTTAAAATTTTAAGTACTAATTTTTTTTTTAAATTTAAATTGTGTTATCTGTATAGTTAGCAAAACTTTTATTCTGTTATATATTCAAGTTTGCTACCTTTTTAGCATGAATCTTTATTTTTGAGCTAAAGTATTTTAACCATTCCGAAAGTGTTTGTTTCATCCATTTTATCAACTGTATAATGTGCACATGAGTAAAATAAGTAAAGTAATAATTGTGACAAATGCGTATTGTCATAAAACAGTACTTTCATGCTTATAACATATTTGCCATCCCATAATACTGCAGCCCTCGATATGATTTTTTGGCCCCACATCCTAAAAAGGTTGTGCATCTCTGATGTATACAATATTAAAGAATACATATATATTATCACAAAACGCAAACCATGTGTATTCACAAAGAGTGCAACTAAGTAACTGAGCTAAGGTTACAAAAACATATCGCTAATATATATGTTTGATTGTGCTAACATCTAGTTTAAAATAAAATAACTCTAAACACAATTAATTTGGTTCTGCCAGCAGGTGAGAAATAAACATGATTCTGGGCATAAGAAATAAGTGGTTTCATCTTTATTTAGTGAATTACTTTTGAATACTCCAGCCCGGAAAAATCACGGGAGCGAGAAAAAGAGGGGGAAATTTCACTCCGTCATTTTGACAGGAGCAAGAAGGAAGAGGTTAAAGAAAAAAAAAATTTTTCTTCAAGGAGCATTTAAGGAATTACAGCAATGATATTTTTAAAAAAAAAAAAATAAAAAGCCATACATACTTAAGTTTTATTTTTATAATAACAAAATTGTGCTATGATTATTATCATGATATAAAGTGTAAACAATTTTAATAAAATACATAGATTAAAAATTGACAAATAACTTCACACATTTCAATCTTAAAAAAATAATAATAATTAGTTAGATGCTGATTACAAAGGGGAAATAAAATTTTCAAAAATAGTTAACATCCTTTACCTAGCTTCTTCAGCTTTATTTTCTATATCATTCAGCTCATTTTGGACCTGAGGATCAACAACGTCAGAGAGACTGACATGCATTTCTGAGCTGCAAGAAATTAAAAATATGAACAAATGTGTTGGTTAACAGATATTCTCAATATATCACAGTAATTTTTTTTTAAAAAATTACCTTTCTTGTCCATTTTGTGATTCATAAGCCTGCATTTCTAAAACTATGTTTTCTAGAGGCTTTAAAGGTTCTCTAGCTCCTTCTGAAAGTTCAATTCCACATACAGCTTTTGTTGTGATTGCAGTGGATAAAGAAACTATTTCAAATTCTGATAATGAAGCTAAATATACAATAAGACCATTGCTTAAAAAGACTGTTTTAGGCAGGTATCTATAATGGAGAGAAAAAGATTTATTTGAATTTTATTAGAATAGATTAAAATCTAGTTTTAATTATTTCAAAAGTAATTTCTTTTTCTTTTTTTACTCAAGACAAAAAAAATATGTATATTTTGTGTGAAATTAAAAAAAGACTTTTAAAAATTTGAGAATAACCAAAATATAACTTAGCATATAAATTTTTGTCTCATAATTCTAATTTTTTAAGATTTTTTTTTTTTTAATTTAACATTGGAACACCTTTTACAAAAATTCCAGAATTTAAAGTATGTGTGTGCTTTATTGAAATACCAAATATTTCATATATAGTTATATATATAATAAATAAAAGTATATAAATAAAGTGATATTTATTGTAATATTTTTTAAATATTTTATATGACAAAAAATGTTATTGAATAATACTTTAAAAAGAAAAACCCAATAAATTCATTCTTTTCAAAATATACTTTTTTGTTTTGAATTTATTTTGTATATTTTTAGAAAATGCTGAATTGTTACAAAATAAGCATTAAAAAAAATAAAATTTGAAATAAGAGTATTTCAAGAATTTGTTTCAAATAGCCTACAAGCTGAAGATTCTACTACCAATAAAAAGGGCTGAATCAAATAAACATCATGTGAAATTCATTTTTACAAATATGTACAAAAAGAGATAGGGAAAAAGCAATTTTCATAAAAGTTTATCAACCACTTTCTTCCTCAGAAAGCAAAAGTGCCGTTCATACCAGCATTGCTAACATTTAAAATGGTTAAAAATAGCTTTTATTATGAATGAAACAACAAGAGTATATCTTCCAATTGAAAATTGCATTTCGGGAAAACAAATTCATATTCAAATATAAACGAAACCTTTATATTCAAATATAAATAAAACATAAGTTGAAGCATATCTTATTTCACTAGATTTTTATAATACTAAGATAAATTTTTTTTCAGTACTTTTAAATACATTACATGTTTGTTTCTTTCTTTAATCATTTTTTCTAATAATGATTGCTGTTTTGAGCTAAATCTTTTAAAATTATAATTAAATTTATAATCCGTATAATCCATGTCTTTATATTACCTGGGATAGAAAATTTTAAATTGCCTAATGGGAGAAAAATTTGAAATCCTGTTAATGCCCCTCCCCCCTTTTACCATCACCAACTTATATTTTCCATCTAGCTTTGATACTGATAAATTTTCCAGCACATAGAGAAATATAAGATAATTTTTCCCTTAATTTTGCTTCATACATGTAACATTTCCCTCCCCCCTAATGTAATATATCTTAAAAAACTTTTAAAGTCTTACCTACATTAAAAACAAAAAGTAATAATTTTAATATTGCCTTTTAATATTAGTAACAATTAATTTTTCAATAACTGAAACTTTAGTATCTCAATCATTTATATGAGAAACAGATTTTATTCTATAAAACTTCCAATATATTTAAATTGAATTATACTTAGCTGTATCAAATTGCATTACATTAAATATACAAATACATGTATAGTGTATAGTTATTTGAAGATTCATTGATTATGTGAATTATTGTGCAAAAGGTAAAGAATTTGAAGACACATATATATAGAAATGTACATAAATAAAATATAGTTTCAGGAAAATTTTTTTCAACTTTTTATAAAAACATTTTAATAAAATTGTAAATAGCCCCTAAGGGCAATCATATGTGGTATACCAAATTTTGAAAAAAATAATACAAAAAAGTTATAACTTTTTCAAAAAATTGTAACTTATTTTTACTAAATTTAATCAAAATAATGTTTTAACTCATATTTTACATGGCCTGGGAATAATAACAAAAAGCATTTATAAAAATTAAATTTTAAAAAGTAGTGCTTAATATAAATAAAAACTGTTTCTTACTCTAAATCTTCAGACGAACAAAAATTGTAGGAAATAAATTTTTTAAGTTCAGGAATGTTGTAGAGAGAAATTCCATTAGAGCGAGAAAGACATAAGACACAATTTTCACAAGATTTTGAATCTAAAATAATAATGAAAAATAACCAAAAAATTACATTTTGAAGAATTTTTTTTTTTTACCTCTGTGTACATATTATTTTCATATTTATGTAATTTCTACATAATTTTAAATACAATCATTGCTAGTCTATAAATGTAGTTAAAAAGTTTTTAAAATTGTAAATTAAAAAATCAAACCATTTAAAAAGAATTCTAAATACTCAGATGGAATTAATACAACAGTGCAAATGACCACTAAATGTTTCAGAATTTTTCCATACATTACCCTTAATTTAAAACTTACCATTTTTATTAAGAAAAGATGAAAATCCAACTTTAGATATGTGGTACCCTTCTGTCAAGGTTACTTTATTTTTACAAAATGGTTTCATGCTGGGTAAAGTAAAGACCTAAAAATACAACTTTATTTAATATATAATGCATTAACTTCAAAACCAGTTATAAAAAAAATATGAAAAATCAGAGGAAAATTAGAATTTTATAATTCATAAAGTTAAACAATATTTCTAAAAATATTGAGAGCTATGAATAAGTTTTTAGTGCAAAATCATTAATGTTTAAAATAATGATAAACAGATATTTATGCTCATAAATAAAGCAAGCAACCTGTAATATATGTCACATAATTGTGTCTTTATATTTTTTTTCAAGGAACTATTCTCCAGAAGTGCAAATTTCAGCAAGTTACCATTTTACACATGTCAAGATGAAAATTTAAAAATTTAATAAAACCCATCATTAGTAAGTTTTGAAAAATTCACTCGGCTGATATATATTTTTTAAATATTTATGAGCAATAAGAGTTAAAAAATTACATTAATTTTCTAATGAGTATATAATTTTAAATATATGGGATGTCATATAGAAGAATTCTTTTAATATTATATATATTTTAAAAATTCCTATTATATGGGATAATATGGTTTTTTACAATCAGAAAAACTTCTATATTTTTTAATGATTCCTAAAACTAAGATTCAAAGCTATTATTACATAATCTGAAAATGTTGTGCCAAAATATACCAAAAATTATTTTCCTTTAAAGCAGCTGAATTTTTTTTTTTAAAGAGTAGGCTTCAAATTACAACTCAGTGAAATTAATCTTTACAATATTCGATTCATTTAATAAGAGACTAATTATACAAACAAAATTTGAAAAATATGTATTTCCACCAAAGAAAGAAAATTCAAACTAAATTTGAAATGGGGAAAAGAAGTTAATTAATTAATAAAGGATATATATTTTAAGATTTTGAGAGAATTTTAACATGAAAAAATAAACATCACATTTAACATAAATACTGTAAAATAAAACATAAAAACAAATATTTTAGGAAATCAATTCAACTGCTTACTTTCAGGGTCTCAAAAAAAGCTTTATATATATATTACCAATTACTGACATTAGAATAATAAATTTCAACTGCAGAAAAAAAATGAATGCAATATTCATAAATGCAACAATAAAGATATGAAAATTCACAAATAAAAGAATCGAGGAACAGGAAAAAAATTAATACAATCAATCAACCTTGATCTGCTCTTCTGTGCAAATGATCACTCGATGACTTCCACAAAGATCTGCTGGTTTTGATCTCTGATATTGGACATCAGTAGGGTCAGGAAGTGGATAACCTCTGTGATCAACTATATGGATGCCAAGAACAGATGCTTGATGTTTCATTTGTACTTCCTTACCTTCAGTCAAATATTAAAAATGAATATAATCAAAAATTACAATCAGATCTGTAATTTTACAGTAACTTATACAATTCAAAATAAAATGAAATTGCATTAGATTACCCAATAAGTTCATTAGGCTTTTGTTAATCAGATTTACTAACTTAAGTTGGATAGTTAAAAACCACTTTAGTGATTGTCAAGCCTTCTTTATTCAAAATCCATACAAAAAATATACTAATTTCTTATTTTCTTACTATGTTTTAATTAAAGATAGCAATTCAAATGATTGTTTTAAAATATATATGTAAAATTCCCTCTAATATCCTTTTCAGTAATTTTAATTCTCTGGTCCAGTCCTTCAGGGCAATTGTTTAATTATTTTAACTTGCCTACCCACATGGTCAGGATTTTAATCTTAATCGAATAGTAGGATTGCATCAGAAACTCGTTCCCGCCAATTTCTGACCAATCATGGCTTCTGTTAGAAAGTAGTCACATGACCTTCACAGCCAGTATAAAAAGCAAGAGTTCTTTGTGATCACTCTCTTTGTCTTCATGTTTTCGTTTAAAATATATGTAAATTGCTGTAGCTCTTTTATCTTTTGTGTTTTATATGTTAGTATAATTATTATGATGTTGTAATGCTATTGATATTTAATGTGAAAATAAAGAAGAATTAACATTGCAAAGGACTACCTGGTCAATATCAACGAAGATAAAAACATAAACAGTCGCAAATATTCATCATTAAAAGCCTAATCATCACTCGCCAGGATTACAACATATATATATATATATATATATATATATATATATATGTGTGTGTGTATATATATTACATTTTTCTTCTTTTTTAAAAAAGAATGAGGGAGGTATTTTATAATGCACATGCAAGCATTTGTAAGAATATGGTAAATGAAGATGCTTTACCAGAATGTAAATATCAAAAAATATGACAGATTTTTCTTTAGATTACATAAACATAAAAAAATATTAAATGCTTAAGAAACACAAATAAAATTGGAAGAAACAAAACAAAGATATTTATCAATAAAAATGAGAACACATAACTAAGTTTTTCAAAAATTCTAAACAGTAAAATGAAGCACAAAAAATCTTTTAAACATTTAGAGATAATTGTAATATTTTAGGTAATTAAATTTAATATTTAATTTGCTTACTATATAACAAAACTCCCAACAAGATAAAATTCAAAGTCAACAAAATGGATAAAACACTAAGAGATAAAATTAATATTTACAGATGCAAAATGAGTTATTCAAAAGAGAATAAATACAATACTTTAACAAAAAAAAAGTTTGTATGGTTAACACTAGAACTGTGGATGGGGTCATTTTGACCCAAAAGCAACTTAGTTTCTGATTTTCTCAAAAAGTTACAAATGGAATTGAAAATAAATTCTTGACTTTTCCTACTTTTATACCAATAATAATCTGCAAAAATATGATGCATTAAATACTTATCATTTTTTGTTTTTAATACTTATACCTAAAACTGCAGAATGGGTCATTTTGACCCCATTGTAGTTACAAATTCTAAATTTTCAATTCAACGTTTTCAAGCTTTTTCAGTCATCTTTCCATTTCCCACATGTAAGCAGAACAATATTTAAAGATCAGTAGATTGTTACTGATAACAGAAGAGCAGCTGAGAATTTTGTTGTAGTAGTAGCCCGTGCTGCAACCCCCCTCCCCTCCCGTTATCATTCCGTATGGAGAAAATGCCTCTGGTTAGCATATTCAAGGAATGTTTTCTCTCCAATGTTTTTTGTTTTGGCCTATTGAATGGAATGGGGTGAAATACACCATAGCCAATGTGGTACTCTAACGGGCATGCATCTGGTTCTTTATGAATGCACAACTAGTTGCTAGCATTGCCTTGGAGATAGTTTGAGTGTACCAGTCTGTTCAATTTTTGTCACCTTGTTTACACGCGGAAATAAAATTGATCTTAGGTGAAAATGACTGGAAGAAATATGGGTAAATTAACAGCTAGTGAGAGCTTCGAATATAAGCAACAATTATCGGAAAACAAATTCGAAAACAAAATGATGAAAAAATTGTTTTCCGCGATGGTGAATATGTGCCTCCACATGAAGGAAATATTTCCTCGGATGAAGATACAGTATCTAATTTTCCTGTACAAGGTATTAGCAGAAAAACCACTTCTAGGAAGAACAAACTATGTGTAAATATATGTAAAAAGTTATCAGATTCAAATCCAGATGAAATGGACTATGAAACTTTTGTTACAAATGATGGAACATGTTGGAAAAGCATCACCTCTGGAAGTTGCATGCGTGGAAAAATTGCTGAACATAATGCTTTCAAATAAAAGACTGGCCCATCCATTATGCAAAACGAAATATTGAAAATGGCTATGCAATTAGTTCATGGAGGCTACTT
This sequence comes from Trichonephila inaurata madagascariensis, assembly GCA_019973955.1. NCBI lineage: Eukaryota > Metazoa > Arthropoda > Arachnida > Araneae > Nephilidae > Trichonephila > Trichonephila inaurata. Next base: position 639,676 of record BMAV01005644.1, on the reverse strand, counting down.
ATAGATGATCCTATGCTTCGTCATATAAAAAATTGTACAGAGGAATTGGGAAAAAATGAATGGTCGACAACTTTAGATGAACTAGATGCTTTTATATCAAATTTGTATGCTCGAGGTATATACGGTGCAAATAATCTAGAGCTTGATAGTCTGTGGTCTGTTTTGTTTGGGGTCCATCTTTTTTCCGCGATACTATGGCGAGAGATAGATTCAGAGAACTTATGAAATTTCTGCGATTCGACAAAAAAATTACAGGATCTGAACGCAGTCAAACAGATAAATTCTGTTTCATTTTTGAAGTTTGGAAGAAATTTATTGAAAATTCGATAACTTGCTATAAATCAGGACCATATATAACTATTGATGAACAGCTGTTTCTGTCTAAAGCCAGATGTCGTTTCACGCAATTTATGCTAAGTAAACCAGATAAATTTGGTATCAAGTTTTGGCTTACCCCTGATGATGATAGTAAATACGTGCTCAACGGCTTTCCATATTTTGGTAAAGATGAGGAACGTCTTGAAAACCTATCTCTCTCCGAATACATCCTTTTGAGTTTGATAGAACCATTCAAAAATATAGAAAGAAATATCACTACAGATAATTTTTTCACTACACTAAATCTGTCCCAAATGTTAAAAACGAAGAACCCTAGTTTAACTGGAATGATGAAACGAAATTGGAAAGAAGTACCTGAATTAGTGAAAAAAGTAAAGATGCCATTATATGATACATTGTTACCGGATTATGATATAACTTTGACAGTTTATCAGGGAAAAACCAGCAAAAATGTCTCATTATTGAGCTCCCTTCATCCCACAGTTGATATCAACAATAATCACCCAAAAAAGCTTCCAGAAACAATATAATTTTACAACTCAACAAAATTTGGTGTTGACATTGCCAATCAAATGGCTCGGAAATATTCTGTGAAGGCAGGATCAAGGTGATGGCCAGTTCATGTGCTCTACAATATTGATCTTGCAGCGATTAATTCATGGATTTTATACAAAGAAGTTACTGGAAAAAAACTTAAGAGGAGAGAATATCTTCAACTCATTCAAGAATTGAGTAGTGCATACATCCACAAAAGAAAGTACAAGTCAGATACACAGATAAAAGCAAATACAGCTGCAGAATCTGCACTGATGTGAAAAAGGGTTCATTGCCAAGCTTTCAAATGTAGAAACAAAACTACAGAAACTTGTTCTGACTCTAAAATACCAATTTGTGGAATGTGTACATAATATATAAAAAGAAGTTGCCCAAAATGTGCATGAACTGTGAAGGAAATCTTGACTGATAAGAAAGTAAATATTTCTATTAAAGCTGAATATTTTACTAACTGCATACAATATTCTTTATTGTAATATCTTATTATTTTTTATCACTTATTACAACAATTTAATGTTAAAAATCAATAAATGTCATTGCCAAATAATTACAGTAACCGCAAACATGCATTTGCTGATGTTCATGCTTCTACTGGGCTCTCCTACCCTTCTTTACACCCTATATAATATCTCACTTTTCTTTTGCATTTTCCTCAAAAACTACGGATAAAAGTGGTACAATCACTTAAGGCTTTTTTATGAATTTCAAACAAGGAATATGTGTACATTTTTGGTGGTCTTGATTGAATTCTTTTTATAAATATATTTTGAAGACGCAAAGGATGCTTTAACGATTTGTAAAAATAAGATATCATTCAACACATTTTGAATCGATATTTTTTTATAATTTTGTATAGCTGAAATTTTATTTTCAAAACAGAAAGAAACAATATTTTTGTTCTTTCACAAATAAAATTTAAGTTTCTTCCAGCAGCACAATTAAACTGAATCCATATATATTCACAATGTTACCTACAAGTATTTCCTTCATTTAATTCTTATCCTTTTAAATGTAACCAAATGCTATTAGCATGATTTTTATCTTAAAATATATATATGATAATTTTGATTACAGTATTAAATCAACCAAGAAATCTTTAATTATTATATAATGTAATGTTTTTAAAACATTTACAGAAAAAATATTTGAAGATCAGCAAATAAAAAATGAAAAAGCAACACATACCTAACTGGCATGTAACAGCATCAGAAGTTCGACAATCATTAGCTGGCATTGTGATGGTATAAATATAAATGCATCCACTACTAGTCCCTACCCATAATGTAGGTGTTGTAATTACATCTAAATGAAAAAAAAAATTTTATTTATCATATACATTCATTAATATATCCATAACAAAATTTAGAGTACATCATGTACAGAGTAATCAGTAATTCAAGATAAATAACCAAAAAGTAAAACAAATGTAAGGGAAAATATTAAGACTTACTATTTATTATGAAACTTTGTGCAAAATATAAACATTGAATGGAATTGATGGCATCATTTATTTGAGATTCTCCATCAAATGAATGAAGTTCAGGTGATATAGAACTGCCTAATGTAGGATCAGGACTAGAAGTAAAACTTTCACGCTTGCTGCTGCTTAGAGAGCTACAAAAAGTAAATTATGCACAAATAAATTAATAATAAACCATTATATAATTAAAATAAAATATTATGAACAGCAAATTAAGCACAATATGTAAAAGAAATATATCAAAATTGAATATTTATTCTCTCTTTTTGACATAAAAAATACTAAATAATTCAGCAGAAATTTAATAAAGAAGCAATAATTTAAAATGTTTATTCATAACAATTTTTATAATTAAAATTTTAATTAAAATAATCAAATATCAATTTACAAATTATTTGACACAAAAGTCAATTTCTTTTTTTCCCAAAATCTGCCCTTAAAAAATTTAGATTTTTTTAAAAAGTATAAGCTCATTATTATTTTCTAATAAAGATTACTGTTTAATCAAAAACCAGCGTTACCAATTTTTAAAAAAAGATGCACACAGATTTGATTACTTAAAAATCATATGTGGATAGTAATTACATGTAAATAAAACATGAAAAGATTATTTTTGTTTTGTTGGAGTTTTTGCTACACAATAAAAAGTCTCATTTTTTTATTTAAAAATTTTTAAGAAATGAACAAAATATATCAGATCACTTAAGTTTTTATTTTAAATAAATATATACCACCTTTCTTTACTTGCAAATAAATCAAATTACCTAATTTTAATTCAGTTTTATAAATCTTTATCACAATCTTAATCTTAAGTAATCACAATCTACGAGTTCCTTAAGAAAAAAGATTAAATAACAAATAAAGAATTTATTGCATTTAAAAACTTAAAAATAGTTCAAAATATCCAGAAAAAATAACATACATTTCTTCCTGTTTGTCACTGCTTAAGGATTCAGTTCGTTCTTTTTTCAGCGATTTGCTTTTTGTGATTTTTAATTTGCGAAATGATTCCCTAAATGACCTCCTTAAGGATTTAGTCTTTGGAGAAACATTTGCTATCACAGTACTACTTTCTGAAAAGTATATTACATAAGAATCCTTCAAAATGTGGAAAAGAACAATCAAAACAAAACAAAAAACTAACAGAACCAACATATATTTTTCATAACCAAACATTTTAACTAATTAAAAAGTAAAGATTGCTTAATAAAATATTAATATAAATGACAAAAAAAATTCTTAAAGTGTACATACCAACAATATTTAATGTGTACCTAGATAAAACAGATTTCTTCTGAACAATGTCATACAAAAGAAAGCCATGTGTAATTCCTGCAGCTATTCTGAAATTAATATATATTTTTCAATATATCAAAAAATAAATGCAATATAAAGTAATAGTTTGATCTCTTCATTAAAACTTTATCAATCGAATAAAAATTTTGAAAATGCATTTAAAAAAATACTTAAATCAATTTGTTACAGAACAAATAAGTGAATACAAAACAAGGTTTCATTTGAAAATGCTTTGATATAAATCTCTGCTCTACTCAATAAATTCAATAATTTAAATACTTCAAAATTTAGTACTCATTTAAAAAGCATTAATAACATTTTGTATTGGAGATTAAACAAAAAAGAAATGAATATAAAATCAAGCAGTTTACCTAGTTATGACATATTTATATTTATCTATTTTTGTTGAATAATTATATTTTAGAAAATAAGCAATTGCAATTGATTTATTCTTATCCAATATTCATTTACATAGAGCTGACTGTGTTACGAGGGTGAGTCGGAAAATACGTTTCCCTGGACGACTGTGATCAGAGTTTAGTATGAAAGTCAAAGCATAGAATGATTAAAGATAAGACATAACTTTATTTTTCCACATAAGTACCAAATACATTGAGACATTTGTCATACCACTTAAGCTTCAAAACACCCTGCAAGTAAACTCAGGGCTTTGCATATGGAAGAAACATTTACTTTTGCATGGTGAAAAAATAAAGTCATGCCTTATCTTCAATGTCTCATTCTATGTTTTGACTTTCATACACAACTCTGTGACCACAATCAACAGGAAAAACTTATTTTCCAACTCACCCTTGTAAATGTTCAGAAATTCATTTAATAGCATGCTCTCTAAATTCTAACTTTCTGATCAACATCAGATTATTTTCCTGAAATGAAAATAGCATTATAGTCTTATAATTAAATAAAATTGGTACAGCTTCATAAAAAAAACTCAGGAAAAAGTTTTGAAAAAAAAAGTTTATCCACGTTCACAAGTTAATGAAGTCATGCGAACTCATGGAGATTTGACACTTAAATTATTTTTCTCAAGATAATCTGAGTTAAGTTACTGAGTGAGTTAACACCATAAATGCAAATATATAAATATTTTTTTAATTTATATAAACTTTTTTATAAAAATTATAATTACTTATGATTTTTTTAAAAATTATTCCATAAACTATAGATTTACTTGTACTTTGATGATTTTTAAAGAATATAGCAATATGTAAATGCAAAACATAATTTTGCTTTTAAAAATTAAAAAATAAATATTCTTAAATAAAATGCAACAGTAAATTTATTCAAATAAAAATATTCAAAATTAATTCTTTGAGCATTTTATGTAAAAAAAAGTTATTTAACTTTAAAGTAAAAAATAAATTTTTAATTCAGAATATTTTAATCAAATGCACTTACAAATTCCACTCGGCATGAAAAGCTAAAGATGTTACAGGTGCTGGTGGAGTTAACTGAACAACACACTGAACATGGAAGCCTTTACCATATTTCCTTTTACCATGTTTTACAATTAATGGTTGAGGATTACACCAAAGACTGCTATCCCATTTATCACCAATAGTTACATGAGTTACCTAAAATTTTAAAAGACAGATTGATTTTGAAAAGTACTGTTATATTGATATATTTGTTGGATTCACAAAAATATTTTTTATCATTATTAGTGATAAAAAAAAATCCATTACTATTGTTTCCTTTTCACTTTCCAAGTCTAACAATTGAAGAACCAAGACCTGACCAGCAGTTCCAGCAGCTATAAGAGTTTTTGTAATGTCATTCATCACTAGACTTCTAATCGCAAAACGAGGATCATCCAGGGAGCAATCGTAAGTACCAATCTGTAATAAAATTAATTAACAAGACTTAAAAAGTTTCGAAACTTTTATGCAAAAAAACAATACCTTCTCAAATATTTCTGTACCTATATATTTTGTTTATTTTTTAAAAAATAATTTTGTAAGTTATTAAAATAAATTTTTTTATCCTACGCCAAACTTAGATATGACCACCGGTCTGTGACAGGCAACCAAATACTGTCCAGAAACATAATGAAAGCTGCAAAGATAATTAACAACATTAGCTGCTCCTATGTCACCTAGTCCAGAACAAGAGAGCAAATGGTCTCCATGCATGTCTTTGGCATAACATAAAAGGCAAGTTAGAGAACCTACTAAACCATATCTATACAGATATTATAAGTAAAGAACAAATTTATTATTTTTCTCTAAATTTATCTGCTCAAACAAATTATGATTACTATTTCAACTTTTACTATCACGTTTCATGTTTTGAAATATTAATAAAAGATTTTTTCCCTTGAGATTATTAAATAAATACTCTGAAGCAATAATACAATTCAAGAAAAAATTAAAATGATACAGAATTCTACTTTTTTCTGATACATTTTGAAGAAAAAGAGTAACATCACAAAATACATCTTTAAAGCTAAAAATATTAAACACACAAAAAATTCTTATCTATTAAAAATTAAATAGACTATTATTTCTCAAAATAATAATAATAAATAAATAATAACATTTTTTAAAAAAGAATGCAATGCTTTTCATTAACTACACAAATGTAAATCATGTTTATTTTCCCGATTACTTAAAGCCTCAATTTAAAAAATTTCTGCAAAAAATAATTCCAATGTAATAAATAAATTTATGAATATTTTACCATGACAACCCAAAATCTACAGAATATCTTAAAGTATGCAATCAATTCATATAAGGTGTGGCTTTAAAAAATGGGCTGATCAATCAGATAAACAGCATACGCATCTAAGTCAAACAGCACGTTGCCAAATCAAGACCCTTTCTCAACTGTTAACAGTAAAATCCCTTAGATGGGATAAAAACTTTGTTAGTATCAGATCTTTACCTGTCAGGAAAAAAATGTTTTGAAAGAGAAATGCATTTAAGTGAAATTTCACAGGAAAATCAGAAAATCCAACACAGAAGCTCATTTTTCATCAAAAAAAATATGCATGTTTATCATGCATTAAATTTTTTAAGTGATTGACATCATTCAAAGACCTCATTCAATATATCCTAACACATTCAACATGAACAAAAACATCGATTTTGATCTACTAATAAATGCGTATTTGAACAGTTGCTATAAAATCTTAGGAATTGGTAAAATCTGCTCATTAGATTAAACATGAAAATTTTAACACAAAGTAAGAATGTTAACACTTTTGGGACGAAGGACACAAATGCGTGCATAGAGCCAGGATCAGAGGTTTCCTTCGCGAGCGTCACTCAAAGACCAGAGGGTTTTGTGTAGTTAAGCCTAAATCCATAAAAATACCAAAATATAAACATGTTGTTTAATATTGTTCTGTATATTATATGAATGGCATATGCTTTATATATTTCCTATTAATATACTTTATTTACTTCAGCCACTTTCTGTTTAAGTACAAGTTTTTAAACATTTTACTGTCAGCATTTTTGTAAAAGTCAACCTTGTAAAAAAGTAAGGAAAAAAAAAGACAAACTTTGTCAACCAGATCTAATTATCCATTAAAAACTAAACTTCAAAGCCAAATTAAATGCTTTAGCGAAAATAAATCTCTCATCTTCACTATAAACAAAAGCCACATGTTCATTTCAAAAGCAGTCGTACAGCACTCAAATCGAAAACATTCCTTCCCCTTATGTTTATAAAACAAAAACCACGTGTACATGAGTAATATTTCTCTCATTTCAAGTAGAAGGTCAGATCTCCATGCATCTCAAATCTTATGGACATAGAATGCCATCTATTGCCAAAAAATTGAGCTTACAAAATGTTCCAAGTGCATGTCCTGTATCTGTGCTGTCCGGCTTGTGGAGGGGAACACAATGGCTCACCTGTGAGTCGCTCGGTAGCTAACAGCATTTCATGCCAGTGTGCATATGGGACGTTCATCCTGAAGAGGTTAAAAAATTATACCAAAGAATACCACATTTAAACAAAAGGAATCTTGAACGAACACTTTTGACACATGAAAATCAATGGAAAGAAACCTATATCTCCAGAAAGAGTGATAACATTTGGTGAATCAAAGTATTTTACTTAAGATCCATAAACTTAAAACCTATCGATGCATTGGAAAAGTCCCAGTTCACCAAGACAGAAGCTTGAATGTCCAAATCAAAGTTTAAAGCAATGATGATTTTGTGCTTTTTAAATAAATGTATGATGTTGTGTATGCAAATTGGTTATCTGAAGATCAAAGAATGAATCAGCAATAATACCTTTAAGGCCCTAACTATTCTCCATAAATGAGTAAGAAGAAAGTAATCCAAGTAGTGAAAAAACAAGTTTTCATCAGGACAACACCCTGGCCAATATTGCATTATCTCTCAAGATATGTTTGTGTATGATCAAGCATAAGATCCCTATTTTGGAACATCCCCCCTATTCATCCAATCTTACCAGGACTGATCCTACAGTGTCAGCTGCTTGTGTGCAAAGATCTAATGCACCCCCCTCCCCTCTGGAGAATTTTTCATATTCCGACTAATACTTAACAGTGGCATTATGAACTCATTTAGCTGCATATGAGTAAATAGTAAAACATTAATAAAAATGCAAATAGACAAAAAAAATTGCTTCATTCCTCTATTTTGTTTTTCTAAATTGCGAGACTATTATTAAATGGAAAACTTTTAATTCCCCCAAATACATATTGAATTTAAACACACTCCTGTGTCTTAGGCAATATTAACCTTATCGGGTATTTTCATAAAGCAACTTTCACAAAAATCATCTTTGAGATGCCTTTGTGAAGCATCAATCCACAGTGCCCGCCAGTGCCGCTGATAAGTAACAAAAGCCTTTTCTATCGTGGCATTGCCAGCTCTACCAAGAATTTTGCTATAAAATGAAGAATGAGTGTAAAGAGCAGACATTAATAGGATCAACACACTGGATCACACTAGGACATTGGATCAACACACTGCACTAACATTTTATTTTTCTTAAACTATGCTATGCTATCAGGAAATCTGAGACTTATTTTGATTTTTCAATAACTACTTAAAATTCAGCATATTTTTTCGACTTATAATAAGTTTCATTTTGAGAAAATGATACAATGTTTTGTTTGATTGATAGAATTATATGCCACCACCCATGTGCGGTGCATGCACTGCACACCTGCTAGGATTGGCCCTGGATCTTACTCAGTAAGTGACTTTAATCTATTCCCCAAGGTGAAATCATGATTGAAAGGAACAAAACTGAGACAGTTCAAGATGTCAAAGACAAAGCAATGAAGATCACGAACATGCTCTCTGAAAATGGCTTTTAACATTTCCTTGATAAATAGAAAATTCTCATAGGTTGTGTTAGGGAATATATTGGAGGTAATATTGGAAAAGTTACGATTTTAAAAAAATGAAGATTTTTATAGCATCATTCATTTTATCAAACCTTATGCAATTTATGCTTAATACATAAATTTGGAGTGTGTAAAGTAAAAATTAGCATTTAAATTTATTTTATCAATAATAAAATTTAATAAATTTATATTTTGTTCGTTTTGAGTATCATGATATACAACATAAAAATTTAACACATACTTTGCGAAAAGGGGGCCATTCTTCAATGAGTTCATCTTTCTCCTCATCACCCTCATAAGTAACAAAAACTTGTGAAGTATGAAAGACATGCATAAGTTGTAATGAAGTATAAGTTGCATTCCATATTTTCACACTGCCATCTTCGTGCCCAGTGACTAGAATATTATTGACTACATTATTGACAGTGGTGACTTTTCCACCTTTAATAGGCCATTCCTAAAACAATTTTTTTTTTATTAAAAAAATTATATAAAAATGACAATTTTGGATGTTAATTTTATGTTGAGAACTGAAAATAAGAAACATTTTTGAAAGAAATATTAAGGAAATTTTATGTTGTGCACAATATTTTCTAAACCTGCACAATATTTTTTATCAACCTTTGATGTATAAAACTTAAAAGAATTATAAAATGAATGATACGCTTTAAACCCTGCCTAATTTTAGTATTGTATATCTTTTTATTTCAAGAAATTAAAAAAAAATTAGTTATTTTATTTATATAAAAATAAACTTATTGCTAATATATATAACTAGAGCAACTATTTTAGAAAATATCATGCATAACGTAAAACTTTATTAATATTTCTTACAGAAATGTTTCTTATTTTCACATGCTTATAATTTTTAAAACTATGGTTATGTTTTACACATTTTACACTTTTTTCAAACCTCATACTTTTATATATAACTAATGTATAAAAGAATCCAATAATTTAATTTTAACTAAACTAATCTCAGTGGTGCAACAGCCCATGAGGGGCAAGGCTTACTGTGCCCACCTCAATATACGTGACCATTGGGTGCTGAGGAGCATGAGCAAATGTCCCAATCAGGTGGTCAGTCTGAAGTGAAACCCCCAGTGTTTAATCCCCATGCAAGGTTGGTACTCATTTATCGACCCACTGAAGAGATGAAAGGCTGTGAGTTGACCTTGCCTAGCCAAGACCTCCGAGGTGTTGGCGAAGCCCGAGGACAGAACCCAGACCTGTGGCGTGGATGCGCTACCACTAATTTAATTTTAACCTAACAGAATTATATCTAATAAAAAATTGTTCATATTTTCAGCTCTCGGAACGAAATTAGTACCCCCGAGAACTTAGAATTTCATTTATTGAACTCTTTAGCCATTAGATACCACATAAATTACATGAAACTGCAAAATTGAGATAAATGAAATAATTGTACCATAAATTCAAACAATAAGCAATACATAATTATAAAATAAATAAATGTACTACATTATATTAGAAATTCAAGTTCACATACAAAATCAATATAAAACTTAAAGAAATTTTGCCACTCATTATAAATAAATTAAAATAAGGATTACATTTTCAGAGAATGCTTTTGATTCATCTTCCTGACAAGTAGTTTTAAGTAGTTTCCACATATCTTTATGAACATCCATAACATATTGAAAGCAAGTTACAGGTGATGAATGAGGAATTTCTAAGTATGGATACTTAAAAGGCAACCAAGATTCAGATTCTATATCTAATGTAATAAGCTCTTCTTCCAACAAGATAATAAGTGCACAAGGATTATCAAATTCTGTAAAAGGGGAGAAAAAATCTTCAATTTACTATAATTTTCAAATATAGAATATTGGTTCAAATAAGAAAATTAATATAAAAGCATGTATTTTGTTTTAAAAAATAACAAAGGTATGTGTCACATATAAGTTGAAATGTTTGAAAAATTTCAACTTACCTGATTCATTAAATACATCAGAAATAGTAAAAAAATCTATCACTTTTGAAGTAAAATCAAGAACTTCATGCCTATCTCCACACATGATTGTCAGAGTAAATTTATCTCCATAAGACGACCTTGGCATGCCTCCAGAAAATATTATAAAATCATCTCTGAAAAACAGTCAAGCATCATATGAATCAAATACAATGCAGTTTATAATCAAATAATTCACAAAACTATATGAATTTCATTTTCTATTTTTCCACAAGTTTTTTTTTTTTTTTTTTTGTTTATATAGTTAAAAATTATCTAGCTATATTTTGAATTACAACTGAACACAAAAAAATAAAACAGAACTTAAAATATACAAAGATTATCATAGAAATAAAGCTAAAAATCAAACTCTCAAGATGCACACCATATGTTTGTTAATAGTTCTAGTTGATGTTACCGACATATACCTGGGCAAACATTTAATCACAGAAAGTAACTTAAAATTTATATAGCATCATTTGAATTTGAAAATAACTAAGGAAGCTTACAGTTTAGAATAACAGTGAAACATGTAGACTCTTTTATACACATATTTAAACTTCAAAATAAAAATATTATTGCAAAAAATTCCAATTAGTAATACAATGAAGTTTAGGAGAATGATTCACATATTTTTATGTATATTTTTGTCTATTTAAAAAACACACACAAATTTCATCTCTAATTTTAATATTTAATATTTTACAACAAAAATCTTGAATAACAAGCATTTATCTTTCTTGCTAATTAGCCAATTTCATAAGAGAAAAAGTAAAACTACATAACTTTTAAATAACTGACTTTCTTTTAATGATATTTTATTAAGTAATCAAATATAATTTACATATATCTGAAATTATAAACTATTTGAATAATTAAAATTAAATTTTTATTTTAGAATCAAAAAGAAAAATATTATCAGAATGACTGATGAAGGGAACTTTATTTATAAATCTTATTTCATTAAATATCAACTTATTACAAAAAGTTTAAAAATTTAATTACATTTCAGATATTATAAAAATATACACCAATAAAACATTTTAAAATCCATATCAAGATCAATTATTTAATTTTTAAAAACAAAAGGATTTATCTAAAAATAAAAATACATCCAAGGTAAGATGAAAAAAAATAATAATAAATAAACAAGAGTGTAAGGACACATAAAACAACATAACTGTCACATTACCTTCAATGTCAAAAAATCATATTAAAATGACATTTTCATCCCAAAACTAATTTGAGAAAATAACATTCTGACAAACAAACCTTGAAGCAGTTTACACTCATAATTAAACTTAAGCAAAATTTCAATTTACAAGCTTGTTTCCATTCTTAAAATAATAATCAAAACATGTGTCTCTTTGTTACTATGAAGTTATGACTACTTTTCTATAAATCATTTTAAAACTTTCTAGGATGAAAGAACAATAATTTTTTATTATTACAGCTCATAAATTGTTTTATAGTAAAACTTTTTCAGTTTCTTTTACTTTAACATTTTTTACACTATATTTTTTGTTTAAACTTAAGAAGCAGCAATGACAACATACCCTCCTTTGACTGATCTCCAAAGCACTTTATCAATGGATTTACAAGCAAAAGGACCTTAAACAAAAAATAATTAATTTTAGAATCAAATGCAATGATAAAAAATAATAAAAAATAATAATAAAAAAAACAGTGATTGCAATGCACAGGATGAAAATGATTATCCACATTCTAAAAAACTTTTTATAAAAGGAGATGCACAACAGCACTAATCTCATTCACTTCAGACCAACTATGCTCATTTTATGAAATTCCTCTAAAATTTATTATAAACATAATACAAATAAAACAATAAAATGAAGCACTTTTTTAAAATCAAATTCCAAATTAAACTGCACAAATATTTAATAAGAAAAAACAATTACATTGCAGTATTACAGTTTCAATTTATTACAATTAAAACATTCATATAAACTCCTGGAAATAAACACTTAGTTTTTTTTAAAAAGTAACAATATAATTTCAATTTACAATTCAAATATTCATATGAATTTCTGAAGATAAACAGGTAATTTTAAACAAACAAAAAAATAAATAAATAAATAACAGAGCAATCAAACTAAAACACTGTCTAGAGTTTTCAAAACATGTATAACATTTTTCTACAAACAACAGTTCTAAAAATTCATTTCAATCAACAAACATGGCAGTAGTTAACTTTTACTCTTTCTAAAAATTATGTTAACTTTTAGTAGCTAGATACCAAAATAGTATTTTAACTAATTCTATTGGAATTTACATAAAAACAGATCATCTTTTCTTTGAAAAATTAATTCAAAATTATAGCAATTATTATTAAATCTCAAAACCTGAGTCATATTAGCATAATTTCACAATAATAAAAAACTTTGATCATGTTTTATTTCCTCATGAAAAAAATCTGTTGAAAAGAGTAGAAAGACTAAAATTTTAAAATAAGGAAACTTTAATCAGTCAATAAATTTAGATTTTCTATTGTAATTACTATGAAAATCAAAAATTTTCTTTAATAATTACAGTCAAACCCCAATTAATTGAACCTTTATTTGACAAAATTTGCAGTTTAATGAATTTTCCTTTCTCCCTGATTCAAATGAAGGCAACAACCCCTATTTAACGAATAATAACCCCCAAATTCACAAATTATTTCAACAGCCAAAACAATTGACTTTCTTTACATTATCGACATCAGCTACAATTATTAAAAAGTGAGCAGAAATTGAAATGGCATCTGCAGAATGTGGTAAAAAACCATCAAAAATAAGCATTTATTGAAAACTACTCCTCTTTCCATTCTTGAAACTGACTTATCGGGATGGTTCAACTTCACTAGTGCCAAGAAAATAGCCATTTGTGTGAACCTCTAATCGAAGAAAATGCTCTTCAACTTGCCAAAAAACATATGAAAGACTTTTCTGCATCCAACAGTTGGATTGACTGTTTTTAGAATAGATATTGTTGTTTCTAATCCCAGATTGTCAAGCAATGCCAGATAATCTCCATGGATTCAAAAAAATCTAGAAATTCTAAAAAAAGAAGAGGGTTCAGAAGGACCTCCTCCTTTTTAAAATTCACACAAGTCAAGATGTGGGCAGGAGAGACCACATCGGAATAACACTAGTGGCACTCCAGTAATATCTTTTGATCCTGACAAAAAGTGAGAGCTTTTACATGGCCACTCACAAAGTGCGAGTAGGCAGTTTGGCATCTCCTAGGCATAAGCCTGAATGAACCTCATGGTTTTCTTTCAAAGTGCCAAGGATGACTAGGAGGGGTTCTTCCAAGTTGATTGAGTTCAATCTTCTTAAGGGAGGATAATTCACTGAACGTAAGAGACCCAGTAGGGCTCACCCCTTCCTCAGCCGCAGTCCTGGCTAACAAATCTGCTTTTTCATTACCATCGATTCTCATGTGGGATAGGACCCACAGAAAATGTAAATGATGATTGGACAAGAAGACTAAGGATATCAAAGCTAGTTTGATCAACTTTAGATGCCCAATTGGATAGATGTTGTACTGAAGCACAGTTGTCAGTCAGAATCCAAACGTCTTGAAACTGAACCTCGGTTTCACATGCGAACTGCAAATACCTTCTGATAGCAATAAGCTCCAATCTAAAAACTGAACAAAAATTTAGAATTTTTTATCTTAATGTTCATGATTCCGGTAGGAGTACGGATGTGTACTCCACTACTAGAAATTCCCCTATTACCTCTCCTACCATCAGTATAGATCTTTAAAGATGTCTGGGGGATACAGTTTATTGTTTCCAAAGTCAACTGTCTGATGAGATCTGGAATCTCAGAGTGTTTTACAAACTCTCTTCATGGAAATTAATTCCTTTAAGTTTCAGATCAAAGCACATTAGACATAAAGAATGAGGTTTCATACTAGCAGAAGGCAAACCCAGAGTCTTTGCAAAAGAAAATGAGCTATCCTAAAGAATAGGTACAATGTAAGATTGTTTAACAACTATTAGCCAGTATTTTAAAATTTCCAGTTAACTAGTGCATAATAATTTGCTCATAGTATTTTTAGCTTCCGAACAAAAAGTATGCAATTTCTAACTATGGATATTTTTTGTGTAATTGCTTATTATAGAATTTCCAAAAGGTAAATGTAAAAATTTGTACTTTTTTGGACTACAATATTATGAATAACCCCAAATTAATGAATAAAACAAATGGTCCTGATGAATTCATTCAATTGGAGTCTGACTGTATTATATATGCACATTTGATATTAATATAGAACATTTTCTTTAAACATAATGGAAATTATTTAATTAAACGTATGTAATATTTATAAATATTTCTTTTTTTACCATATGGTGTCATAGGAACTTCAGCTGGTTTTGATGAATCTTCTGTATTCCAGATAACATAACTTCCATCACTATGTGAACTCATAAATTTTATGCCATGATGCTGCCAGGCTACTGATTCTAAACTCTAACCAAAAACATAATAAAAACATTTCAAATATGTTCCTCTTAAAAAAAGTTTCAGTCATGATTAAATCTTTAAAAAAGAAATTTACACTTACTTGACTACTAATGAAGGTACTAATGACAACTAATTTTTTAATATCCCATAGGGCAATTAATCCTTGCTGGTAACCAATCAAAAGGCAATCTGAATTAACAGGATGAGATGAAATAACTTTTACAGACCCTTGTTTTAATTTTTTATCATCAGGAATGCTGTGGGGGAGAAAAAGGAAACCTTAAGCTATAGTTCTGAAAAAGAAAAGAATACAGAGGCTTTAAGTTTCACAAAATGCAGAGGCTGAGTGGTAGTATATCACGCTCCCATGCCACAGGTCTGAGGTTTAATCCCCAGGCTTGGCAAGGTCAACTCAGCCTTTTATCCCTTTAGTGGGTTGACAAATGAGAACCAAGCTTGCTTGGGAACTAAACACTGAGGGTTTCGTGTCAGACTGACCACCTGACCAGATTATCTCATCATGCACCTCAGTGCCCAAGGTAATGAAAACTGAAATGGGCAAAGAAAGCTTGAGCTCTCCATGGGCTGCGGCATCCCTGAGTTTAGTTAAGTTTCACAAATTCACAGATTCCCCTTCCTTCATAATTTATTTTGTTATACTGTAAATAAATGAATTATTTTAAATGCTACATTTCTTGAATCTTTTTAACCAACAAAAACTCCTGCATGATTCCATAATGGGAGAATTCATGTATGACATGTTCTCTCACAATCATTAAATCTCACTTAATAATAACTTTTTTTCATATCTATTTAATTTTGTGTAACAGAAAATGTATTCTCCAAAAAAATTGAAAAATGATTACATACAAATTAACTTAGAATTCATACTAAACATAAAAATTTAAAATAAAATAATTGATTTAAAAAAAACAATTAGTTAAGGTGCATGTTTTAAAAAAATTTTTATCAATCATCTGTATTAGTAAGTTAAACATATATGTATGGTGTGATTAGGACAGAATAGACTTGTTACATTTTATATGACATTTCTTTTTTGTTTTTGTTTATTTTTTCTTGGTGGATAGTAATAAAATTCATCTTATTTCATCTGATCTAGATTCCTCCTTGTGAGTTTTATTATCATTTTGGAGAATTGTAATGACCAGAATAAATTTCTTTTTCTTCATTGGTTTGTCATAGACCAACATGCCTTTTTTAGAAAACAAAATAAAGAAACACAGGGTTCACAGTTCTTCACATTCATTAATATTTCACTATTATTAAAAAGTGTATAATTTTGGCATAAGTCAGGACATATAGCTGATAAATAAAAAAGTGAAACACTAATTAGAAAAACTAAACTAGCATAAAATATGAATTAAAGTGTTGTCTCATAATGAGAAATTCTCGCAGAGCTCTCATAATGAGAAATTCTCACAAGAGCTGACAGCAATGTAAAAAATACCCTCAAGCAAAGTTCAAAAAGTAACTAATGTTACTGTTGGTGTATCTAATACTAACCGATAGTTACAAAACTCAGCTGGAGAGAGCAATATTCACCAATCATTACAGTAAATCAATGCCGTATTTTACAGCATTAAGGAAAAATTTCATAGCACATATTTTTTATGGTTAAGACATTGATTTTATCAATTCATACTACCAGTTTCAAAGAATGTAAAATTCTTTTATTCAGAAAGAGAAATGGAAATGTACTATATCATTCAAATGTATAACAGACATTATTCCAAATTATAGAATTAAAACTACCAATAAAAAGAAATTAATAGTCTTAAAATACTAAAAATTAATTTTAGGATAAACAATAATTCATACTAATATTCTGGTAAATAGTTATTAATAAAAGGAATTCTTACTTCTGTACAACAACATCCTGATATATAACACTTTCAGCCATTTCAAATGTTTCCACATTCAAAGTGTAAATGTTTCCACACATCGTTCCCATATAAAGAATATCAGAGGAAGAACTCAACAAAATTGCTGTTATTTTTTTTGTCCTAAACATAAAATTAAAGATTAATACATGAACTGTCATTTATAGTAATGTGTAAGGATACTGTTTAAAACTTACAATCCTGTCAGTACAAAAGACTTAATCTCTTCCAAACACCAAATTCCATTTTTCTCATTCAATTCCCATAAATGTAGGCTATTATCTGTACATAAACTTATAAGGCGAGCCTAGAGAATAAATAAACATTAAATTTTTATATATTCCGGAATACTTATAGATACATGTAAATTTTTTTATACATTTGAAGAGAAATCATACTGTTGGTGAAGATCATAAAATGTACAACTAATACTACAAGCCTAAGTTCAGGCTTGGTTGTTGGATTATTAGATGATGCAATGACTAGATTAATATATTTTTATCACTAGAATTGTGACTAGTATTTTTATAAAAACTTATTAGAAATTACTTAAATTCATGTAAAAGTAATTCAAAATAATAATACCAAAAACGGAAAAACTATACGAACAAAAGAAGTGCAAAAATAAAACTAATAATGCATAAAAGTATAGGAACAGTAAACATAAAATTTTTATAGAATACAAATATCACATGTTTTTTTTGGTGTGTTCCAAGCACAAATAGGAGTTCCACATTTGACGCATTTATATGACGTCATTCTATTTTTTTTTTTTTTTTTAATGGACAAAAATGACATTTCCTTCTTTTTCTAAGGCTACCAGATAATTTTTTTCAATTCTTAAGGCAAGTTGGGAATGCACAATGACAAAGCAAGTTCATTATCGAGATTTTTGTTATTGTTGTCTGGGTGGGACACTAAAACACACACACGAAGGAATATCTGTCTGATAGACGGTGATAGATAAGAAAAATTTCCCATACCGTGAGTTGCAAAAAATCAACAAGTACCACCACAGGTTCCTTTCATTGGGTAGAGTCCAACTGAAGATGTCAAGGCAGCCCCAAAAATCACACTACAGCATTATCTACAGGCATCAAAGCAAATCATCCCTGTCTGAGAGATGGACCAAACTGGTCAGAAGGTTAACTTGAGACTTTAAGGATTATAGAAGTGATAGGGGCTGGGTAAACATTGTGCCCAGTTTGGCAAGGGAGTATGTTTTTTAATTTCCTATGATGATGTGGGTGGGAATCCATTGAAACTTTCGATTTATTTCTCACAAGTTGTTTTAGTGCTTTTCTGCACCTGATTGTCCTTTTATAGTGTTTGTCTATGTTGCAGGATAGTTTTATATAGCCACATGTACAAGAAATACTGAATTGCTGCTGCTTGTATGGTAGCTATTTCTATATCACAATTGCTTATGGCGGCTTCTACGACAATGTGACTTTTGAAAAGGTGGTAGTAGTACAGGCAGCACCTGTTTCTCCCAAACTAGGTATTGAGTATAGATATAAAACAATTCTTGAAGATTTTTTATTGCTGGTCTCAATGATTGCTTGTTTAAAATCTACATCTAGACGTACATGTTAGGGTAAGGTAGTGGTTCTTTTAGGTATTAGCTTTTGTAAGGTTATCATGCATTATTTGTACCTTCATTATAATTATTAATAACTAAAGTTGTTTTGATGTGTAATTATTAGCATGTTATGAATAATTCATTTTAAAACAGTCTTTTCAAAAATAATTTTAAAAAGAAAGAAATATGTATGGAACATTTAGAGAAAAAAATATATTTAAATAATAATATAATAGGTTTAATTATAATATTTTAACTAATAACAAATGTATGTTTGACTATATTTATAAATATGTATACTTTAATGCTATGCATTCACCTTTGTTGCAAGTAGTTGTGACAAAAGAAAGGCCAAGAAGCAAACAAAGAATTTATTTACACAAATTAAATGTAAGAGAGAGGGTGCCCATTTATATAACCTTTCATACAAATTATTAGTTATTTTTAGAAATTATGAGTTTTAGAAAAAAGTTTTAACCACTCAGTAAGGCATACATAAGCTATTAAAATATTCTTTTACAAAGAATCATCAATAAATTTTGAAGGCCTAATCCTCTTTAAATGAGGAATCATGAATAAATTTGTCAAAATATAGGCTTTAGTCCTTTGATACAAAATGAAATGAGACTAGAAATGAGAATGAAATTATGATATCGATAAGAATATATAAGATTAGAAATTTAAGTAAATATTGTTATTATAATAGTATAGGCAACCTACTACTATAAATATATATATTTACAAAATTCAATAAAATAAATTTATAATCACCTAATTATTAAACAAAGATTAATTTTATTTTTTTTATTTCTAATGGCAGATTATGAACAGTTATTATAACAGAGTTCATCAATCTCCCCAGTACATTCACCAAAAAACAGGTATCTCTTTTTAGTGTGGCACCATATAGGCGGATACCAATCGCCGCTGGTAATTTTGATGCCCAGTTTCCTCCCTAGAGGGAGGCCCCTCAGCTCTGACGATCCGAACTTGTACTAGGATTTAATTTTGCCTAGAGCCCCCCCCCCCCCAGGGAGCCTTTACATGCCGTATAATCATACGACATGGCCGCTGTCGATTTTCCACATCAAAATAAAAGAAACTTGAAAAAGAAATAATTCTTTTACAATTTGTGTATTAATAAAAATATTCTTTCTTATATTACTAAGAAACTTCATTACTAAGAAATGACAAAATACGATAATTTTAAATTTGATTAACTAATGCAATAAATCAAAAAAACACTGGAATATTATTCAATGAAAATTCAGAATAAATTATTCACTAAAACACTTTTTAGTCAACATATTAAAATTTGAAACATTATGAAAACAATCTTAATACCTTTTTAGGGATGAATATAAGATCTGTAATGGATATTTTTTGCCTGAGTTCTGCACAAAATTGTACTCCAGGTGCACCATAACTAATTCATTAAAGAATTGAAACAAAATTTTACATGAAAATATAAGAAAGAAAACTTGCTGTTTATTTTTCTAGCTCATTTTGATTTTTCAAGTCAGATAAAATTAGTTGCACTCTCATATTACCATGAATTGACCGAAAACACTAAAAATTAGCACATGAATAAAATTAATAAATAAAATCTATCAAAACAACATATTAATAAAGATTTCATATAATTTACATAAATTCTTTAAATTAAAGAGATAACTTAAGAAAAAACAAAAGATTACAAGCTAGTTTCTTTAATCTGCATTTATAATATATATGTGTGCATTATATAATATACATTATTTATAATATATTTCTTTAATATGCATTTATAATAATTCAAAAATTTCAAAAAATTTTAAAAAATGTTTGCATTTGCAATTAAATTTCTATTGTACAATTCTAATAAATAATACTGTATAATCAAATCTTAAAACAAATGTAGAGCTTTCCTTAGTATCATAAAAAATAAAAGAGTAAATTTTTTTTAAAAAAATTGCTGATGAAATTAAGGATACATCCTTATTAATCCATGCTGAGTTCCAATTGCCATTAAATGTAGAAATGGATCCCATGCTAATGTGGTAGGTTTATAAGGAAATCCAAGAGTAGCAATCTGAAAAGTAGTCAAAACATGCATAAGAATAAGTAGAAATAATAAAACAAATATAAAAGCATTCGTGCATATACCATTGACCAATTTTTTTCAATCAAGCTAATAGTGGAAAAATGTTTATGGCTATGTCCCAAAATAGTAATGATGACAACATTTGGTGAAAATGGTTTGCAGTATAATACAAAAGTATCAAAATAAATAATAAAAAACAAATTAACAAATGATACTTAAAATTCCCTTTCTTAAACAAATTAATTGTTCAGTTAACTCTAATTGTCTTTTAACGATAAAACCAAAAATAATTACTAAAACATGGTATCAAAACTAATTTATCAATTACAAGAATCTTTGTCGGTTGAGCTTTCAGATGACTATATTAAACAATAAAATGTGCAGAACTACATATCCACAACTATTTCATACATAATACATAGACTTACATAATTTATAATTAAACAAATAATACATAACCAGTGGAAAGCAAAGTCTTTTTTTTTTAAATCTTATTCCCATGATATAAGAATTGAAGAAACCTTTTTTATGTATTGCAAAGAGAAGAGAAAAAATCTCTCAAATTATAGTTATACAGCTCAACATGTCAGAGTATTTTCTACGGCTAGCAAACGACTAACTACATTATCATATTAAAAATCACCTATATACAGGGTTGTTGCCATACTTGCAATATAGGGTTGTTGACTGTACAGAGCATTCTATGAGCCAGTATCGCATGAATTTGAACCACAGATACTTAAGATCAAGTACTCAAAATTTATAAAATAAAAAATTAGTACAAAAATATCCAATAGGTGATGCTGTAGAATTACAAAAAAGCTTTTTATATGTTTAAAACAGTTTGTTCTACTGCAGAACACAGTAAGTTCATATTAATACCACAAAAAATGCCAAATAATAGTCTTTCAGAAGCATTAAGGTTACGTTTTGCCCTCCATAGACTTAGTCCTTTAAATATCCCCATAACCAGAAGTCAGGAGGAGTGATTTCAAACATGTGCGGAGAAAAACAACTAATTACACATACTTCAGTGAAAGTTTGCTATAGCAATTGCTATGATAAATATATAAGGAGGTGCACTATCCAACATAAAAACTGTTCCCTGAAGGCAGTTCAATTACTCCAGATTGGGGATCAAAATAATTTTCAATATATTCTGA
The DNA here is from genome assembly GCA_019973955.1 of Trichonephila inaurata madagascariensis. NCBI lineage: Eukaryota > Metazoa > Arthropoda > Arachnida > Araneae > Nephilidae > Trichonephila > Trichonephila inaurata. The sequence continues at coordinate 617,471 of BMAV01005644.1, read as the reverse complement.
TGTTGTCTAGTGATGGAGTAGCTATTAAATCTAGTTGGAAAAATTTATGGGCCATTGATGAAAGTTACAATGAAACCATACTATACTATACCCTTTACTGAGTACAATGGCACTTGAACGTACAGCGAAGAGATTTCTTGTAACTCAGATGTGTTGGTTGTGAGTATTCACTTGGCCATTTAAGAGTGATAGTGTGCCTCATCCCTCCAAAGAATGTTCTTTATCTAACCAGATTTAACTACCAGATGTACAAGGAACTGGAGCCCATATATTTCTCAAACTCAGCACTGTTGGAAAACTCATGAAGACTATGGATTTTATAAGGATAATAACCCAAGATCAATCTCATCACTTTCCAAAAAATTGAATAGAGAATATCACTAGTAAGAGAAACAGTTGGTACACTAACAAAATCATGTGAAAATTGCTTACATGCTTCCATGAATCCCAAAGTCACTTCTACATATGCAAAATCAACACAATGTCATCCCCCACCAGCTGAGCCATTTTGAAATTCCTTGGCACCCTAGCCACTTCAAATTGTTACACCTCCCAAACAATATTTCCAAAGCGCCCCTCCTTCAGTTCTTACTTTGCCAGCTTTGGTTTGAGAGAGATTCTTCCTCTTACTCTTTTTTTCTTTCTTCAATTTTGCTCTTTGGACAATCTTTCCATTATCCACCAACTATGAACCCGCTGTATCCCGGACTGGCAAGTGGCAGCATAAGGAAAGGATAGTGTCATAGTTTGGCTACTCTTGCACATTCCTTACCTTACAACATCACAGACCAACCACCCTTTTGTGAATTAGTACAGCACATTCATGAAATTGTTTGCAATTAGAGTATAGAGTATACATTATTATATGAACTGCTATTAACTTGTTCATTATCATCCCTTATTGCTTTACTATCTATTACTTTTAGACATTTTTATACTTTGTTGAGTCACTGTCATTGTGCTTGTACAAATAAAGGTTTTCTTAGAGCTTTGATCATTGCAAATTCATTAATGACATCCATGTAATATCATTTGAGTGCATAGCAACATCAAACTGTTTAGCTTTTCCTTTTCCATGTGGTAGAAGTTTCCCATAGTTCTGTGCACATACACACACAAACACAACACATACATGATTCACTAGGCAGAGTGTGGTTCATTCACTGTAATTTTAATTTTTTCTCTTTTTTCACCCTCCATTTTCTTGCATCCCCAAATCTTTTGCACTCTAGGCACTTGCCTAGCATGCCTAAGCGGAAAAGCAGCCCTGTCTACCAGGTAAGCTACCTGCTTCTTTAAAAAATTTTCATCATGTCCCGTACAGCAGTATGTGTCATTGATCTACAGCGGATCTTTAGTCAATGAAATGCTCTTAACACAGAATGGAAGTTCTCATCATTCTGGTAAAACAGTTTCACAAACACAACTTTGTTTTTTAGCACCAATATGATGCAACAGCAAACTAAACAGTCATCTCTACTTCACTTGTCTAGTACTTTCAGCAGACTTATCATTTGCATATATTGTGAAGATACTCTGTTTGAAAATCATGTTTAATCAGTGTTAAAGTGCTACCTCTCGATGAAGTCATATTGTAATTTTTTTATTTCTTAAATCAAGAGCATTAAGACATGAACCAGTGAACTACTTTGCCACAGTCCAGTACCTTAACCCTCCACTTAACATCAAACACATTGCTTATAGTGTTTGTAATTTAAATTCTAGTCATTATAACCCATACAATGCCACCTATTAGCAATATTAAGTATTAATATTTCATTTAATAAATCTCTAGCACGATTTCAAGTGCCTGTGGTTCAAATTTCAAGCCATTTTTGTCCAAGAATATATCAAGAACAACTCTCTACTTATGGAAAGTTTAAATATAACCCTACATTTTAAGACTAACAAAAAGTATATATTTATTATTAGATGCATATATTTCATAATAAAAAATAATGATTTATAATAAAGCATAAGAATATATCCTAATACAAAAAGTAAGGCATCTTACCTTAGAAAAAGTAAAAAAATCTTCAACAGATTTTGCAATTTCGGTGTTTGATTGTTGATTTTTATTAACTTTAAACTTGAACATTTTGATACTGGTCAAAACTAAAATAAGAAAAAATTAGTTTTTTTAAAGCTTCAATAATTGTGCAAACAAATATCAAAACAAAATATTAATTTTAAAATGCTAAAAAAATGTAAGACCACACAAGAGAAGAACACTAAAAAATCTAAAATTTTCTTTAAATGCAATGTATACAGATTCTTATATCAACTTTGCAGTAATTTAAATATTTTATCAATCTTTTTAATTTCTTAGCTCTATATTTTAACTGCAGGCATTAAAAGAAAAATATTTTTAATAATACAAACAGAAATGTTTTATTGGTAAAAGAAAAAAAATTGTATAAATTACAGAAAATGAAAATATAGTTTATGCTGACCCAAATTAATTCCTCATTTCAGTTTCTTTCAATGTTGCCGCCGGGCGAAAAAAGTCATTTGTATAACTTCATAAAAGAAACACTTAGGTATAAAATTTTAATAAATGAAAAGTTCAGTTTTTAAAGCATATTTTGCATATCACAGAAAATAAAATATTTTCATATTAACAAAAATACTAAATATTTTACAGGAGCTAATTTATAAATGAATTATCTCCAATGAGAAAAAAATCGCAACTGCAATAAAAAGATTTCCAATTTATATTTCTGAAAAATTCCCAATTTTAAAAATATAATTGACTTGAGTAAGATGAGTATTAGAAACTCTTCAGTTAAATTGCCTGAAAAATAATTCTTAAATCTGGGTCAAAAGTAATGTTTTTAAATTTTATAGATTCTTTAAGTATATTTTTAACCTAATTTAATTAAAATATGAATAAACATCTATAACATTTATGGAAATCTGCAACAAAATTGTAGTTCAAATCATAAAAAGATCTAAAAATGTGGAGTAAATTAATCACTACATAAATCAGGGCTCTGTAATCCTTTTATTGCTGTGGACTGGTCATCGTTTGAAGATTGTTTTGATTGAATAATTTTACTTAATTTTATTCAAATATGCCTTGAGCATAAATAAAGTTACATCAAAAAATGATTATAAAGTGATTTAGCATAGAATATAAAAAGGTTTCCATAAACCCTACAGAAATACACCCCAGTAAATAAAATGGAAATAATTTAGTGTTCCTTGTATGGCCCAGTATTATTTGATCCATGACCCAGGGGGTTAAGAACCATTATTATAAATCATGCTCATATATTTGTGGTGAATCATCATTTTAAACCAACATCACCACCAAAAACAAGATAATGTGTTGAAGCTTGATTGCATACACATCAGAAATTAAATGCAGGAACATTTGCATTTATCAGTGATGTATAAATATGCAGTTATATAAATAAAAGTAGATAATTCATTAGTAGTTTGGATAGTGTAAGCAAATGTAACGAGATGCTAATGTTATGTCATAAAACGAAATATTTCATATTTAAAATATATATATATTTAATTAAATTTATTTTAGTATTAACTTTTTTTTAATACCACAATTTTAATACTTCAATTTCTTTTTTGACTTCTACATGAGTGCAGAAGTGGTTTTACACTAACTACTCATATTCAAAGGTCAAATTCAATTAACTAGATGTTAGAGGTAATGACAACTTGACAATTGTGAATCATGATTGGAAGATAGAGAGATAATATCTGAATTAGCACTTCTTCATAATTACTTGCATTCAGTTATATAAGAACTTTATTTATAAATTACAATGAGTCTCATTTATGCCATGTTCATTTAAAGCTAAATTTGAAAATTCTCCATTTCTAAATCATGATTTTATCGCAAGGTCCACTGAAATCCTAAAGTATATTGAAGAATGCTACATTATAGAAGCTCTCCTAATCACATGACACTGGGATAAAAATCTGTCAGTACATGGGGGCAATTAATACTTGGGATCAAACATACTGTACAGATCATTACTTCTTCATTTTCTTGTAAAAAATACACTGAATTATAACGGAAATATAATAAAATGATATATGTGATGTGACCCAAATCAACATATTTACTATTTTTCTAATTTGTCATATTTTAAAGAAAAATACTTATTCTTTTTTTAGTACTTACATATTACAACACTGACCAATTTTGTTAAATCACAAATGACGTCGCCAAATGCTATCATCGTTTATGGGGGAACAAGATTATGGTGTTTGTACAAGCATGGGAGCAGTTTTCTGTGGTTGGATGAATATCACAGCATTTGGCGACTTTCATTTAGCAAATTGGTCAACAGTAAAAAACACAAGTACCTTTTTCATTTTTATTATAAAATTAGGTAGAAAAGTTTCCTTCAATGGTTTGAATAGCTATGACATACAAAGGAATTTCCTACATAACCTTTTTCAGCTAAAATGTAGAATAGTAAGCCTCTCAGATTAGGCAATATTTATCTAGATGCTAGAATTAATTTGTTTCTTCATTACTCTTGAAACGCCTATTGCTGCATATAGGTAGTTTGGTGACTGATTTTGGTTACCAAAAAATTGGTTTTGCCGAGGGGCCTCTATTCTACACTTTAATCTATTTTTCTAAGAGTACTATTCATTTCATGATAATGTAACCCATTTTAAATTTTAATACGGAAAAAAAATAACATTATAGGTACCTCAAAATTTATTTTATCAACTTTCCACTTCTAGCATGTGTCTATACATTAAGACAAATCCAACACATTGAAAAATCCAATGAGAAGTAAGCAGAAAAATGTTTGACCTAATCAAACACAAGGCAATAAAAAAAGTCCAAAAAAGAGCTTAAAATAAAGTGATCATTAACCCTCTAAGCAGTCTGCAATTAAAGTCTTGCCATTCTGGAGATGCTTCAAAAATGCACCACACATATTTTTTTGCTTTCAGGTGGGGTTCTCAAAAGTGGTTGAGCCGTATTTTTAAGAATGTGGCTCGGCCGCTTTTGGGAATCTTGCTTGAAGGCAGAAAAAGCATCTCTGGAATGGTGGAGACCGCTTGGAGGGTTAAATGACATCTTTTTTTCCTGATACAAAGATACTCTTCTCACTAATTTAAATTACGGGGATTAAATAATAGTAAACTAATACAGCTCAAAATCCCAGTTTGATCAGAATATCGCTTGCAGCACTAATTTAAAGAAATAACTTTTCGCTGATCATAGCATAATACAAATTAAGATTATGCAGATTGCATTCAATTAAAATGATCACGTTAAAATGTTCTACTATATATGCTACCATTAAAGTGTGACAGCTATTAATGCATACTTAGTTTAATCTGCTGATTACTAAATTCAGTACTTACGTATTAGCGTCGCTGCAGCCAAATTGGCACTACGAGAATCGCACCTTGATATCAAAACAACAAAGATTCTTGCATGTTTTATATGAAAAAAAATTCAAATTGTGGAGGGAAATAGCAATATCTCGATTCCCATGGAGCCAATTTGGCTGTCGTGACACTAATAAGCAAATACCTTTAATCCAAAGAAAATTTGAAGATTACGTAATTCAAATTCGTTTGAGGAATGCATATTAAACTTTGAGAAGGAATGCACTTTTATTGTTATTTTGGTTAATTTAATTAAAATCATATTTGGAGACCATAATAATTTCTATTTAATAAAAATGCAATCCATAATTTTGTTTTTAAGTAAAATTTTAAGAAAATTATGGGATTTAAATTTTATATTCCAGAGTAATGAAAATTTATTGCTTGGGAGATTTTTAGACCTAAGCATTGTATTTTGATTTTTCTACGACATTTAATTAGTAGAAGTTGTTTTTTCTAACAGCACATGATTGACAGTGTCAGATTGAGGCCTACAAAATTCATCGCGGCAAGGGGCTAGATAACCTCCATTGCAAGCTACAGCTTTACATGCCATGTAGGTGACAGTGCATTTTGGGTTTATTATACGCCAATTTTGAGAGAGAATACCCTGCAAGGTGATCAGAGACCTCCTTCCACCAATCTCATGAGAGGACTTATAGCTCGATGAGTATTTAGAGTGCCTCCATTCATTAAAATATTAATTGAACATAAAAATTATACATTTACAAACATTTGTGCATTCTGGATTTGAACACAGGCCCTATGGCACAACAGTCAGTATCACTAACCACTGTACCATCTGTGCAATACCCTGACCTGATTTATACTTTAGTAAATTCAAAGGATTTTTGAAGAAAAAGGAAATCCCCTACTGTAAAAATATCAATATATTAAACAGCAGCAGTAAAAAAAGTTGCTACTGGTCAATGTTTTACGAAATGTGATTTAATAACCATGCGACTTAATGATCATTCTTCATAACTTTAAATAACTTAATATACTGTCATAAAACAAGGAATATGCAAAGCAATGTTAGATGCCTTGCCAAAAAATATTAATCTAAATCAATATAAAAACTCTAAAAACATAATTTTCTTTATTTTTTTTTAAAAAAACATTTATACAGAAAATGCTAACATATATTATTTCCACACATTGCTTATATACAATAAAAAACTGAACATAATATTAATAAATGCAAAATATTGATTATTGAGATTTTATAAAAAGAAAATTATATTCATTTATTCTAGTAAATAACTCTTTTCTTCACTCAAAACAAAAAAAATTCATAGCACATTTTTTATAATAGTATAAAAATTAAATGCTCAAAAACACAAAATATAAACAAATTTTTAAGGACTTTGACAGAAAATAAAAATTTTAATTCAAATTTTTTTTTACATTCATACATAAAATGTTGTAAAAAATGTTTAGCTCATTAATAATTATGATCAGATAGAAATTAAAGAAATATACAAACTAGCACTTTAACATTAAATTATTCAGAAGAGCATTTCATTTACCTGTCTAACAATTGCAGAAATACCATGTAATACAAAATACAAGATTTTAAAATAATTAATGTATTTACTCTATTAAAAATAAAGGTATTTAAAAAATGTATAATTAAACAACATTTACAATAATACAATTGGCACATTTTTTTCAAAATATTTATTTCTTGATAATTATTAATTTATAAAATATTTTAGTAATTTTTTTACTTGTTCAGTAAAGTTTATTGTAAAAGAATAGATAGTATAGTTAAAAATGAAAAATAAAGTTTGAAATTCTTCCAAAAAAAATAAAGTTTAATGGAAGAATCTCAAACTTTATTTTTATTAAACAATAAATATACAAATTATACGGCATAATCCTTGATAAATATTCCATACAATTGTGATAAATTTTGCTGTTTTAAATATCTCTGTTTTTTGACTAATAAAGAAAAATGACAGTTCATTTTTATAACTTCAAATAAATTTATAATTCACAGACATTTTATTAAACAAATTCAACAAGCCCGATAATAAACTAAAAATTCAAAAACATTCTAAAAGTAACTTAAACCGTTGAAATATCAAATTAAATTCTGAAAAATAAATTAAATTTTCAGTATTCAACCAAGTTAACATTTCTCCAAATTAACTTTACTTTATAAATTTCACAAATCAACATTGAATGAGAGAGAATTAGTGTTTCATAATAACTGTGAATATAATTTAATTACTGTACAAAGTCAAAAAAGCGTTGTTTACATAAAACTTTCCGAAGCAGATGTAAATAAAATATTTAAAAAGTAGATATAAATCTTTAAAAAATCAAACTCTTACTCAATTTTATAACTCATTAATCCTAAAATAAGCCAAAATGATTAATATTCTTTTCATTTTCAATAATTGTTAAAGAATATTTCCATTTTTTTTTATTTACAAACATATACAAACACAAAACAGCAAAACAATAACACTTAAGAGCCGACGACCGAAGAAGTTACGGCCGCAGTTAAAAAGA